>PVKU01013930.1:0-25806 GCA_004027475.1 Anoura caudifer
GGGAGCCTCCGCATTTGGAAACAACACGGAAGGTGGGAAGTTGTTCTCACAGGACTGGAGGGTGCAGTGGTCTGGAACTTCATGAGTGACACGTTTGCTGGATGGGACCCGGCTGGATGCTGTTTCCCCGTGAGGACCCGGGGCTGAGGGCAGGGCTGCTGGCCAGGGTGAGGCTGTGGCCACACCATGAAACATTTCCAAACTGGGGTTACAGATGTTCTCTCCCAGCTACTAACTTCAGGGGGGCTTGGAGGAAGGCAGGGGGCCATTTGACACACAACCCCCAAGACCAGGCGACAAGGGTCACTCAGTTTCAAATATTTGGATCACTAGTGGCACCCAACTTGAATCATTAAGAAAATAATAATAAGGCCCTGCCTGGGTGGGCCGGCTGGTTGGAGCATCGTCCCCGTACACCAAAAGGTCAGGGTTTTGCTTTCTAGGGCACACACTAGGTTGTGGGTTCGATCCACAGTCAGGGTGCGCACGGGAGGCAACTGATCAATGCATCTTTTTCACATCAATGTCTCTTTCTCTCTCCCCCCTTCCTCTTTCTGAAACCAATAAAAATGGCCCTGGCTAGTGTGGCTCAGTGGATTGAGTGCCTGCAAAGCCAAAAGGTCGCTGGTTTGATTCCAATCAGGGCACATGCCTGGGTTTCGGGCCAGGTCCCCAGTTGGGGGCGAGTGAGAGGCAACTGATTGATGTATCTCATCCATGTATCTCTCACACACCGATGTTTCTCTCCCTTTCTCCCTCCCTTCCCCTCTGTCTAGAAGTAAATAAATAAAACCTTATAAATAAATAAAGCTTTAAAAATCAGTAAAAACATATCCTTGGGTGAGGATAATAATAATAATACCAGGCAAGGATTTGTGGCCCAGATAAGCAGAAAAGGGCCAGTGTGGCCACCAGAGACTGTGCTGCCGCCACCACTGCCTCTTCCGGGACCGTGCCTGGTGCTCTCCTCCTGCAGACGGACACGTGGCCACTGGCGGCCAGCATCAGTGTCGCCACCAGGGATGGTGGTGGTGTCCTCACTTCACACCCTGGCATCTTTCTTTAAAAAGGTACAGTTGATGGACAACATTACATCGGTTTCTGGTGGCTCCAGCCTCCTCCACCCCCACCCTTCTTGCCTTGGGATTGGACCCTTGATCCATCCAGGCTCTATGCCCCGCCTTCCGCAAGGATGCCCGTGGTCCCTGGTAAAGCCAGCCCCCACCCCTCTGGACCAGGAGGTCACTGGCAGGACCAGTGACTGGCAGTCAGGAGCAGAGCCACCCCCGTCAGCACGAGGTGGGAGGGGGGGTTTCTGTTGCACAGAGAGATGGTGGTGGTGTGAGCAGTGGTGTTCCGAGTCGGAAGGTGTCCAAGAGATGCTCTGTTAACCATTACCACCCAGTTCCGGGAGAAGGGCCGCAGCCGGGCTCCTGTAAGGTGACAACCAGAAGCGAAATGATGCTGGCGCTTTGGGCCAACACCAGAGATCTGAGAATGTATAGGAACAGATGTGGGCGGAGGCCACTGCCCATGTCACCCTTTTTAGGGGGCCCACACTGTCCCCAGCATGGTTCCCAGTCCACCCAGCCTTCGGCCTCACCCTGCATCTCCTTGCACACACCTCTGCCCAGGGTGGGCTAGGAAAAGTTTAATAATCAGCTTTGGTTGAGGGAAAAGGGGCGAAGCCAGTTTGCCAGTTTCCGTGGTGTGAAGATCCCCAGCGCGGCCAATTTCAGGCCCCCACAGAGATGTGGCGGAGCGCAGAGCGGGGGAGAGAGGCGTGGAGCATTGTGACAGCGACTCCTCCTTTCCAGATGCAGCAGATGTAAGGGACCTCCGGGACACAGATGGTGGTTAACATAATAAAATAATTAGAAAGGGATGAGTTTTGAGTATTTATTACCTTTGGGTTTTTTTTTTTAATTTTGTTGATCTTTAGAGAGAGGAAGGGAGAGAGAGAAACATCAATTTGTTGTTCCACTTATCGATGCATTCATTGGTTGAGTCTCGTATGTGCCTTGACCAGGGATCGAACCCACAACCTTGGTGTATGGGGACGATGCTCTAACCAACTGAGCCAGGGCCTTACCTTTGCTTTTAATAGCATTTACTTCATTGTGAATTTATATAATTTGAGTTCTGGTAATGGCTGTGTTCAGCACTGAACGTGCAGGCACCTGCTGCCTCGGCACACCCGGCTCCTGCTCGAGTCCCAGAGAAGGGCCTGGTGGCCCCGGGCTCCCTGGCTCCGCTCCAGCTCCCCCGCTTAGAGCCCATGCCATCGACTTGCCCCTCTTCCTTCTCTGGGGTCCTCCCCTGACCTCAGTGCCTTCAGGATCCAACTTGTCTCCTGAGCTTTTCCTGGCACCAGGCTGACCTCCGGCCCGACACTTGGGGGGCGCCGCTTTCAGGCAGCCCGTCTCTCCTCCATTCCCTCCAACTCTGGTGACCATGGTGACCGTCCCCCACCCTTCTAACCTGGCGCTGGGGCTCTGCCGGGAACGGTGGCCATCTGCAAAGGCCAGGAATTCTCCCTAGAAGACGGAGAGCAACTCGAGGGCCCAGGAAACTGTGTCTCTTGTTGAGAGTTTAGCTGAAGTGCTCCTGATGCTGCAGCAGCGACACCCACTTTACGTGGCCTGCGGGGCCTTGACCCAACACCTCCCATGGTGCAATAGCCCTGGGAGCCAGAGCAAGCGTCAGCCCCTGGCGTGACTTTCCGTAGGCCCCAATATCGTCCCCCCCACCTCCCAGCGGTGCTTCCCCTGTGCACCCCTCAGATAAGACCACCACAGAGCAACAAAATCCTGGCTCTCCCTAGTTGGAGTTGACCAGTTCAGCCTCAGACCAGCAGCCCTGCTCAAGGCACGGGTCCAGGTCCTGCTGCTGGCACTGCGCTACCGGGCCTCTGCCTCCTTGCGCGGCCGGAGACCAGCCGTGTCTCCGCCCAGATGTGAGTAACGAACTTCTCTGTTGCACTGTTCCCTGCAGTCTTTCACCCGGGGCTCTGCCTGACAAACATTGACTGAACAACATCACGACACTGCCCATCCCAGGGCACAGCGGCGCCGTGGATGTTTGCCGGAGTGAGCTGAGGCGGGGAGGTTACCCGCAGTGGGCAAACAACCCTGAGAGATGTGGTTCTGACGTGTGCAGTAAGTTCTGGGCGCCTTCCGTACGGTAAGCTGCTCCGGCCACGCCCGGGTTTGCTCAGCTCCCCTGCAGCCTCGTCCTTCCACGCAGACGTTGGCCGTGGCCTTGGGGCCTGCTTTGGCCAGTGGGCGAGCAGTAAGCATGCTAGTAGGAACCTGATAGCACTTGGGCTTGACCTCTCTCACAGCAGTAGGAGCTTTGAGACCACCGTGCGGATGAGCCCGAGCCGGCTTGCTGGAGGGAGGGCGGCCCCAAGGGGAAGAACCCAGGACCCAGCCAGCAGCCACTGCCCACTGTGAATGAGGGCCTTGACCGCCTTCTGCCCGCAGACGCACGCCCAGGTCCGGCCGAGCCCAACGGCTCTGCCCGTCTGAGCCCAGCCCCGCGGCCGAGACACAGAATTGTAAAGCTAGTCAGCTGTCTTTAGCTGCTAGCTGCTACGTTTTGGGGGCGGTGTACATGCATAGCACGACCTACCGCTGACAGTGTCTGGGGAGGTGAGGACCGGCAGACCCAGTGCTCTGCCCCACGCTCTCGCCTGTGGGCACACTGGAGGGGCCAGGAGCAGCCCCCAGAGCCCAGGTGGGGACAGGAGGTGGCTGGGAGCATTGTACACAAAAGGGGGTGCCCCCAACTCAGTAGCCCAGATAAATAATATTTTAGCACAATATTAAAAAAAAAATCAAACCCGTAAATTCTGGCCCGTGGGCTGGCTGCCCGTTTTTTGTAATAAAAGTGTTGGTGGGCTCGGGGCTGGGATTAGGGTTTGGCCGAGCAAGGTAGGGTCATACAGGTGCAGGGTCAGAGCTTGTTTTTATGAAAAAGTTTAATATTTTGTCAGGGATTTTTTGTATCATTTTTATTTTTTTGTGCATTTTTTCCTATTTTTATTTTTGAAAAGATTTTGTTTATTTTTGGACAGAAGAGAAGGGAGAGAGGAAGAGAGGGAGAGAAACATCAACGTGTGGTTGCCTCCCACGCTCTCCCCACTGGGGACCTGGCCTAAAACCCAGGCATGTGCCCTGACCAGGAACTGAACTGACGACACTTTGGCTTGTAGGCTAGTGCTCAATCCACTGAGCCACAGCAGCCAGGGCTGTTTTTTATTTAGCTCGTTTTTCAAAATATTTTATTTATTTATTTTCAGAGAGGGGAAGGGAGAAAGAGGAGAGAAACAGCAATATGTGGTTGCCTCTTGAGCGCCCCCTATTGGAGACCTGGCCTACAACCCAGGCATGTGCCCTGACTGGGAATCGATTGGCAACCCTTTGGTTTGCGGCCGGCACTCAATCCACTGAGCTGCTCCAGCCAGGTGTAGCTTATTTGCCTCTTTTGATTTAGGCCAAACCTTTCCCAACTTTCTGAGTGACCCCTGGTAGTGGACTGGACTTCAAACCTCCACCTGACTATTATATTCCCACTCAGGGCCGTTATATATGCTGTTGCCAGACATTTCCACCTGCTGTGAATTAAGCAAATGAGATCAAGACCTTCTCAGGAGAAATCAGGGGGCCAGGTGAGCAGGGAGCTGGGGTCAGATTCCAGGGGCCGAGGAGCCAGTCTTCCGGAAGACCCACCATTTTTCTTTTTAAAAAGATTTTATTTATTTATTTTTAGAAACAGGGGAAGGTAAGGGGAAAGAGAGGGAGAGAAACAGCAGCGTGAGAGAGAAACCTCAATCGGTTGCCTCTCCCACATGCCTGACCAGGGACCTGGTCTGCAATGCAGGCCTGTGCCCAGACCGGGAATTGAACTGGTGACCTTTCGGTTTGCAGGACGATGCCCAACCCAATGAGCCACACCAGCCAGGGCCCACCATTTTTCAAAAGCC
Source organism: Anoura caudifer (assembly GCA_004027475.1). Lineage (NCBI taxonomy): Eukaryota > Metazoa > Chordata > Mammalia > Chiroptera > Phyllostomidae > Anoura > Anoura caudifer. The sequence continues at coordinate 4,988 of PVKU01013930.1, forward strand.
CCACGGACTTCCCTCTGTGGCTTCCCCAGCAGCTTACGGGCCAGTCCTAGGTGCTAGATGGTAAGCTCTCCAGGCAACCTGGAAGCGGTTTGGTTTATTTGTGTACTGAAACCCCTGCTTTTCCAAGTTCGATTTTACAGAAGTCCTATCCCTGTACCTGCTTTCACTAATCGGATGAAATCCAAAGAGGATTTTCCCTGTCCCAAAAAAAGGCAAACAGGGGAAAAGGCGTTCAGAGTCCGGCAGGGAGCCCTTACAGAGGCAGCAGCCCCGGAGCAGCAGAGCGGCCCCGCCCCGCTCCTTCCCGGGGACCCACACTCAGCGTCGCAGCACCCAGCTGCCACGGCTCCGAACTGCGTCTGTGAGCCGCTGGGATTTACCTCGATTTACTCTGGGCATCTGTTCGCAAGACATGTCCTCAGGTATCAGAGAAACCTGAGAGAGAATGCAAAGGTTGCCTTTCACGCGCTCCCAACTGGGGACCCAGCCCACAGCCCAGCCATGTGCCCCGACTGGGAATGAAACCGGCGACCCTCTGGTTTGCAGGCCGGTGCTCAGGCCACTGAGCCACACCAGCCAGGGCCGAAAGCTCTATTTTTGCACGGCAGGGGAAACCTGCAGTTGATCGTCTCCCTCTGCTCAGATTTTGTTGGAATCCAACCGCAGCCAACTCGGTGAGACCAGCAGATAGCTGGGGTGCTCATGACGAGGTTGCTGGCACTTTACAAAGCTTCTTTCTGCTGTCAGCCTCGGGAGCACCAGGACTCGCCGGGTGTGGCCGGGACGCTGCCCGGGCACTATCCACCTTCCCCGGGAGAGCCACCCCGGCTGCTCCTGATGAGCTCGGTTCATTTTGACCCTGAGTAGGATCCTCCTCCCCTCATCTGTAGAAGACAGTCTATTTCCCCCCCTGAAATGGCCAGACATTTCCAAATCAGACTGTAGGTCATCTGAAGGCTGGCGGCAGAAACAGCCTGCACTCCGGGGGGACAATGGGCAGATGCGAAGATGCCGCCCGCTCCCCCTGCCTCTCGGAGTCCGGCCGCTCCCACGCTGCGGCAGGGGAGACGCAGGGGCAAGGCCGTGCCAGCCGGTGGCATCCGAGGAATCTGAAGGGGAGGGTTTACTGTGGAGAACAGGAAAGACTTTCTTCCTTTACGTTCCCCTGCCTTGAAGTGAGTCCACTTCAGGGACCCCGTCTCCACTCACACCACAACCCTGGAGCTAAGCCTTTGTGATTTCTCTTTCTCCACCTCGGGACAAGCCAGGAACCCAGGATGCCTGGAGGCTGGCGGTCCCGAGGTGGCAGAGAAGCGTGCTCCGTAGCTTCTTCCCCAGGATCGGAGAGGGGCTCACACGTTTCCCGAGCACGAAGGTGTGGCCGCAGTGCCAGTCCCACGGCCGTGAAGTGCTGACGTGCCAAGGACCCAGGAGAGTCACCCAGGGCGCCGGCCCATGGCTAGTGTATGGTCACCTCACGGGCCGGCTGGCCTCTTGCCTGCTCTCCTCCCGAGCAGTCGGAAGGCCACCGAACACTGCGGGCTTCTCCTCTCCTGACGTCCAGTGGGGCAACGGTGTCTCCACGCAGGGCCTGGCCGGGGCGGACGGAGTGCCCGCGGGAAGTTGTGACTGCAGTCACACACACACACACACACACACACACAGAGTGCCCTCTAAACACTGGTTAATTTATTCCAATATTTCCGTTCCAGGAGAGGTCAGACGCTGCTATTGCTTGGGTGTCATTTTGGATGCACGGGCCTGGTGGCTCCGCGGGCGAGTTTCCTTCCTCTGTCCTAAGACTCAGTCTGTGACGTCACCTCTGCGCGAGGTGCGCACAAGCCTCCCGCAGCGGGAACCTGTCGTTTTGCCAGCAGAGCTCTCTGTGGTTCCGGTCGAAACGGAGGTGAGGCAGGCTGCGGGCTGGCCTCTAGGCCTTGAACCTGGCGTGCAGGAGCCCAGGGCGGCTCTGGGCCAGCCACGTTCTGAGCCGTATGTGGGAACAAACCATAGTTTTACAGGATTTTAAAAGAGGAAGAAAAAATCAAGACTGCTGATCAGGCATATGGCTTGAGGATGAGTTCCTCTTACTCTAAATCTCTGCAGTTTCCTCGCAGTTGGTCCGAGAAGGAGAGCTGGTTCCCGCCGAGGCCGCAGCTGGGCCCTGGTGGAGCTGTCTGGGTCCCAGGTGCACAGGGCCAGCCCCCGATCTGGCTTGTGAGCCCTCAGGGAGGGACGCTGGCAGGACGTCCCAGCCTCCCCATCTGGAGTGGGAGAGGAGCCTGGGTCACGGGCGTGGTTGCAGGCCTGCTCTGGGGCTGTCTGGAGAGCCGTCCTCTCCTCGGTCCCCCAGGGGCTCACAGACAACTGTCCCTTCACATCTGTCACCTGCGGCTTCTGGCTGGCCAAGAACGGGAAGCTGGCTGGTCCTCCTGCAGAGGGACTGTGGCGCCGGGGAAGAAACCCCCCTCACTTCCTCTGAGCGTGGCTGCCTGGGGAAGGAGAGCCAGAGCAAGCTGCCAGCGCCAAGGCCGGCTCCGTACGGAGCCCCTCTGTCCCTCACAATTCCTTCTTTCAACCGGCTCAGGGCAAACAAAATACAGGGGACCTTCCCTCCCCACGGTCACCTGCTCCGTGGCCAGGGCACGGCTTGTTTGGCCACATGCTGTCCTCACCGGAAGCAGGGCGCTGGGTGCGGGGCATCAGTGAGTTCTGCTGGCAAGAGCTCCTGTGCTCGTCGAGGCCGCAGGACTTAAATTTGAGGCTCGCCGAGCCCGCCACCCCAGCCTGGGACACGCTGTGCTACTGGCAGGGGCTGGGCCAGCCGGTCAGCTGCAGACTGCTGCCCCCCTCCCCCGCCTGCCGGAGCAGCCTAACCACCGGCAGGTTAGAGAGGGGCCAGCCTTTCCTGCAGGGCTGGCCAGGGGAGGAAGCTGGGGCACTTGGGGCTGGGGCCTTGCTGTGTTTCCCAGCAGGGAGGTGTCCTAGTCGTCCCAGCTGTGGCTGCGAGCCACGCTTCCAGCCCAGGGGGTCCCCAGGTGGCCAGAGCACTCAGGGCCACGCCAGGAAGGGAGCTGGGGGCGGGAGGGGGGCAGTGCAGTCACAGAAATGCGCATATCCTGAGTGTGACTGATGGACTCTGCAGGATGGTTCTTTTGTTCCCCTTATTTTTAACAAAGCTCTGTGGAAAGGTCTGGGCTCCGAGGGGGAGTGGAGGAGGGTGGCCGACTAGGGGGAGGGGACAGAGAAAGGAGAGGTCTTCACAGTGAGCGAAAGGGTGGGAGGGGGCCCCCCCAGGGACAGTCCCTCAGTCCCTCTGGTGGCACCCCCACCGGCCCGCCTGCAAAGAGGCTGGGTGCTGCCAGGCCCCTTTGGTTTGGGGGTGCACCACAGCAGGCTCCACAGAGGGGCTCCTTATCTCTGAGTGGCACCACCTGGAGGGTCCCACTCCACTGGCCTGTGTGTGAGACCCTGAGGCTGAAGGCGGTTTCAGAAATGGAGAGAGCAGTGAGGAGCTGGCCCCTAGGGCCAGGGAAGACTGGCCAGGGCCCTGGGCCTGTGGGCAGGGGAAGCCCACAGCCCTTCCCTCCAAGTGGACTTACTCTGCAGGCCCCTCATGGAGGACGTCATGGAGCAGCTGGCCTGCTGGGGGCCACAGGAGAACTGAGGGGCCAGAGCTGAGGTCTTGGCCTTGGGTGGGTTCAGGTCCAGGATCTCTGGGGTTCGGGGGGTCCAGGGCTTGCAGGTAAAGGCTGATGAGACTTCTCTAGAAAAAAATGCAATCCAGGGTCACAGCTACTGCGTGGCTGGGCAGCACAGGAGGAGGGGAGGACCCCTTCTGAACGCAGACAGAAGCCAGGTGGGCAGGGAGCTGGGGTGGGGACGGGTAGAACAGGACACCCGGAGGCTGTCCCCAGGGAGCTCCCATTCTAGGGGTGGAGATGACAGAGAGAAACGACGGTGTGGTGGCAGGAAAGGGGGCAGAGCTGTCCAGGTCCCCCTCCCTGGCATTTTACGTGACAAACGGGAACTGAGGTTGCAAATCTGCTGACTCTGAAACAGGCAGATTACCCTGGATTTTGGGGGCGGGGCCCCAAATCACAGGGGTCCTAAAAGTGGGTTAAGGCTGAAGAAGAGTCGGAGAAATAGGTTGGGCCAGGAAGAAAGGGGCAGAGATGCTGGCTTTGCAGATGGAGGAGGGCCCCCCCAACACGGACCCCCCAACACCACCCCCCCCCCAGGGAAGCGGCAGGCAGCCTCTGATGGGGCTCGGAAAATTTTAGTTTAAGGTAAACAGTCAAGCCTAGGAGGTGATGCATATGTTAAAGCTCTCGTTCCAGGAGCTGCTGTGCGGCCCACCCTGACCCTGGGAGAGACAGCTGGCCTGCTGGGGCACCGCTAAAGGCCGCAGCTGGGCACAGCTGGAGACAGCCCAGCCACCGGGATCCAGGGAGAGACAGGAGACCACCCTCCCACCCGCCCAGGGGACAGCTAACCGCCCAGGGTGAGAACGCTGCAGTTTTTTAATCTCATTTTCCCTGAATTTCAAAATCCCTCACCGCACTTTGTTCTCCGTTATAAATAGGCCAGTTCGAAAGGAAATGTGAGACAGTCCCAACCCAGCGCGCCCGCCATCTGAGCAGAGCGCCCACGAGGATTCAGCCCCTGTCTCTGAGCGTCGGGTCTGGGAGGTGACAGGCAGCCCGAACGCCGGCTTTTCTGGTTTCACCTCTAGAGCCAGAAGAGGCAGAAGAGAGACTCTCCCAAGAACTCTAAGAAGGAACCTGTCCTTCGGACACCTTGATTCTGGCCCAGGGAGACCGGGGTCAGGCTTCTAACGCACAGAATGGTGAGATGACAAAGGTGTGTCATCCAGGTCACCACACTTGTGGTAACAGGAGCCACAGGAGACATGTTTCAGGTGGGGTGACCAGGGAAGGCCTCACTGCGAAAGTGACCTTTAACCCCCAGATGATCCTGAGAGGAAGGCATCACCACCCCCTTTCTCAGATGCAGAAACTGAGGCTCCACGTTTGTGAACTTTCCCAATGCTGCACACACAACCATCAGGTAGCTAGGCCCAGGCCTGAACCCAGTGACACCTTCACCCCAGCCTTCCACAGACACCCTCTGGGTCCCAGCCCGAGGGGCCAGCCCTGCGGAGTGTGTGGCACGTCGTGGCACCTGCGTCCTCCTTCCCTCTAGCCTGCAGCAGCCGCAGCTCAGCCCTTAGGCAAGAGGTCTTAGGAGTGGGGTCCTGGCTCTGCGACCTCCCAGCACTGCGGCCCAGGGTTTGGGGTGTGACTTCACCACTCAGTCCTTTGCTCCCTGGCTGTCACTGGCCTATACACATGCCCACCGCTTGCTCCCCCACTCAACTTCTGGGGCCCTTTCCATCTGTGTGCCCATTTTCCTGATTCTAAGCCTGAAGGCTAGAGTCCCAGGCTGTCGTCACCCAGGGTAGTGGTCACCATTAAATAAACAGTGTCAGGCACATGGCAGATGCTCTGGAAATGGCAGGTCCCCTTCCTAAGTGGGCGCCTCAGGCTGGGGCTGCACTCAGCTGGCGCAGGGTCGGTAGCTGTTGAGCTTGGCGAGTGAGGGTCCCCCAGGCCAAGACGCAGAGGGGATGACAGGACGCAGGGCTGTCCAGTGGGTGGTGGGGGTGCGCATGCGTGCTCGTGTGCTGGGGTGTGACGTCGGAGATGGTGGGAAGTGTGGGGTCCGGCAGATGGGAGGGGGCAGTCGCCTGGAGGGTCCGGGCTCTCAGTCTGGCTCTGCTGCTAACTGGTATCCGACCCGGAGCCAAGTCCACTGATGTTCGGGAGCCTCAGTTTCCCCACCTGTACAACGTCTGTAGGACCGCTATGACAACTTGGCAAGGTTGTGCCCAGTGCCTGGCTGCGGTAAACACCCCCAAAATGGGGGTTATGGCTCTGGCGGTGAGACGTGGGAGAAAACTGGAATTTTCTATTTGATTCATTCCTATATTACTACATGCCTCCCTTTCACTTTTTACATTGAGAAGGTATTGCTTTAATAATTAGGAAAATAAAACACACATTTCAAAGACTCCAAATTCAAATCTGGGAGAAGACTGGAATAAAGACTTCCCACACTGGGCCAAGATGGAGGCGTAGGTGGTTCCTCTCACAACCAAGATTAAGGATAACAAAAATATAGACCCCCCCCCCAAAAAAAAAAAAAAAACCATCCAGAACGGATAGAGGATTGAATTGTACGGAAGTCTGACATCGATTCACCCAGACCGGTAAGGGGGCGGAGTCAGCAGCTGGCGGAGAGGGGTCGCAGCGGGAAGAAGCAGTAGCTGGTGGTCCCGGGCGCACAGGTGGCAGTTACCAAGCCCAGAGAGGCCACGAGCAGACCAAGCGAGGAGCACAAGGCGGCTGACCGTGGTCACACATTCACACGCAGATAAACCAGTCAAAAATGGGCAGTGAGATGGACTGTGCAGCGCAGGCCCCAGTGCCGGGAAATAGAGCCTAAAGGGCACCGATTGAGAACACTTGTGGGGGTTGGGGTGCTGGGAGGGAGTCCCAGCCTCACAGGAGAGTTTGTTGGAGAGACCCATGGGGTCCTGGAATGTGCACGAGCCCGCCCACATGGAGATCAGCGCCAGAGGGGCCCAGTTTGCTTGGGGAAAGCGGTGGAAGGGACTGGAATCTGAGAGAATCCGAGAGCGGAGTGGGGTGCCATTGTTCCCTCTCAGACCCCACCCCCACATCCAGCGTCACAACCCAGCGACTGGGTTTCCCTGCCCTGGTGAATGCCTAAGGCTCCGCCCCTCACTACGTAACAGCCACGACCAGACCAAAAAAAAAAACCTAACAAAACAAAACCAAGGATGGCTCAAACGGGAGAACAGATCGGGGCCCCAGAGCTAATTCATCTGAGCAACCAATAGGTAGCCAACCTATCAGATGCACAGCTCAAACCACTGGTGATTAGGAAGCTCACAGAATTGGCTGATTTTGGTCGCAAATTAGATGAACAAATGAAGGCTACAATAAGTGAAATGAAGGAAAATGCACAGGGAACCAACAGAGATGGGAGGAAAACTGGGACTCAACTCAATGGAGTGGACCAGAAGGAAGAAAGAAACAACCAAACAGAAAACAAGGAAGAAACAAGAATTCAAAAAAAATGAGGAGAGGCTTAGGAACCTCCAGGATATCTTTAAACGTCCCAACATCCAAATTATAGGGGTGCCAGAAGGGGAAGAGGAAGAGCAACAAGTGGAAAGCTTATTTGAACAAATAATAAAGGAGAACTTCCCTAATCTGGCAAAGGAAATAGACTTCCAGGAAGTCCAGGAAGCTCAGAGAGTCCCAAAGAAGTTGGACCCAAGGAGGAACACACCAAGGCACATCATAATTACATTAGCCAAGATTCAAATGAAGGAGCGAATTCTAGAAGCAGCAAGGGATAAGGGCACAGTCACCTACAAAGGAGTTCCCATCAGACTGTCAGCTGATTTCTCAAAAGAGACCTTCCAGGCAAGAAGGGGCTGGAAAGAAGTATTCCAAGTCATGAATGTCAAGGACCTACATCCAAGATTGCTCTATCCAGCAAAGCTTTCATTTAGAATGGAAGGGCAGATAAAGTGCTTCTCAGATAAGGTCAAGTTAAAGGAGTTCATCATCACCAAGCCCTTATTATATGAAATGTTAAAAGGACTTATCTAAGAAAAAGAAGATAAAAAATATGAACAGTAAAAAGACAGCAAACTCACAGATATTAACAACCACACCTGAAACAAAAGCAAACTAAGCAAATAGCTAGAACAGGAGCAGAAACACAGAAATGGAGATCCCATGGAGAGTTAGCAACAGGGGAGTGGAAGGAGGAGTGGGGGGAAGGTACAGAGAATAGCAGCATAGATGGTGGGTAGAAAATAGACAGGGGAAGGGCAAGAAGAGTGTGGGAAAAGTAGAAGCTAAAGAACTTATGACACATGGACATGAACTAAAGGGGGGGATGTGGGTGGGAGGGGGTGTGCAGGGTGTAGAGGAGTGAAGGGGGAAAATGGGACAACTGTAATAGCATAATCAATAAAATATAATTAAAAAAATAAAAACCTCCCATACTTTAGGCAGGAAATCTTTCATGTCAGGCTGAAAAGGATAGGGGGGATTCAGCCCTACTGCATTTTTTAAATTTTTAAGGTAATTTTTCCTTTCAAAAAAACACTTACTTTTACATCACTTGTATCATTGCCCCGAACACTTTCCGCATGGCGCCTCTCCCACGCGTGCGCGTCCTCACGCGGCCGCGGCCGTACGCGCTGTCCTGCCTTGCCCCACCGTCTGAGCCTTGCTGTGTTCGGCCTGCACTGGTCTGAGCGGCCTCCGTCACAGCTACTTGCAATGGCTGCAGGCCATTTCACACGACCCACATGTCGCAACTCGTTACGTCCCACCCCTAACGATGCGCTTTTCCTTCGCTCGTGGAATAACGCACGCGCCCACTGAGAACTCTGTAGGGCGCTGGGGACCGAAGATCGACCAGGTCAAGTTCCTGCTCTTGGTGTTACTTTGCAGGTAGTTAGCGAATATTAATAAGAAAGGGGCAAAGGGAATTCAACATGGAGCTTAATAAACCAGAAAGTATAAGCCTGTCTGCTCCACCAGGAAGCTACAGCTTCACACCCCAGGGGACCGCAGCGACAAGTGCATGAACACTGATCCCCCAATTCGGTAATGAATTGTTGGAGGACACAGGGGACGGTGCTTGAGCTTACAGGCCTGTCAGTCTAACTAGGGGGTGGACGCATCGAAAAGCCCATGAAAGCTTGGAAAGTTCTCTGGTTATTTTGAAAAAGCACCTGGTCCATCCCAAACACTCGCCGATGCAATCCCAGGGGAACAAAGGAGCTCTCTGTCCGTCTGTCGCTCGTGACCTGCACTCACCCTTAGGTTTGTGAGCTCTCTCACCTGGGAGCACCAGATCACGTGGGCCCAGCAGCTACCAGAGCCCACAGCAGACGGCGTGGGCTCCCAAAGACTCAGCTTTACCATGAAGCAGGGACTCCGGACACTGGTTTTGTCTTAGCCCTGCAGAGGACACAGCTGGACGTTTTCCTGGCAGGATGGACGGAGATGGGACATTGAAAACCCAGTGGGCAGCTTCCATCTCCGCCTGGACAAACCTGGCCACACCACCGTCTCCCGTGTGTGGGTCCTTGGGATGCTCTCCCCTCGATCCCGTGAAACGGCCCGATTCCCACCCACGACATCAGGAAGTTCACAAAGGGGACTTTTGGGTGAGCAAAGACTAACACAGTGAGGTGGGTCACATCGCTGAGGCTTTTTTACCCGGTATTGTTTGATTCAAATGATTTTTTCCCCTATTTTTCTGTGTTAATCTTGATTTTTTTATCATTCTTATAGCAGTTAATTATTTTTAAGTTGTGGTAAAATATACATAACATAAAAAAGACCATGTATGTGATCATTTGAAAAGGTAGCCATACTACATTTTAAAAAGGAACATCTGAGGGAAACTAGTGAAAACGACTCCAGGCACTGATGATGGCAGAGGGTGAGCCTCAGGCTGCCTGGGCACGTCCCATCACATGGTCACAGGATGGGAGGCCAGGGTCCGAGGGGCAAGCCACGCAGACCCAGAATGTCTGGCCAGCTTCACCACATGGGGCCTTGAAGCTGATGGGCAGTGAGGTCAAGTTGCAGGGTTGGGGGCAGCTGAGCTGAGCTGGCAAGAAGTGAAGGAAGAGGCAGGCCCACACAGCGGGGCTCAGGCATCCGTGAGCTCCCAGCCCCAGGGCGACCAGGAAAGGGCCCCATCCTCCAGCGTGGGTCAGTGGAGTGCGTCAAAACCCTTCCGCGTGGGTTGGTGTTGCGCGTCAGCGTGGCTGGGCTGTGGTGCCCAGATGGTTGTCCGCATGTTACTCTGACCGGTTCTGTGCAGGCACTCTGTGTGTGAGGTTGCCACTTAAACGGGCGGACTTCAGAAGTAAAGCAGACGGCCTCCGTTACGGGGGTGGGCCTCGTCCAATCAGCTGAAGGCCTCGGTAGAAAGAGACTGACTTCCCCTGATCTGGGAGGAGTTCTGCTATCAGATCCCCTTTGGACTAGAACTTCAACCCTTCCCTGAGTCTCCAGCCGATGGCCCACCCTGCAAATTTGGGACTTGTCAAGGCTACAATCATGTGAGCCAGATCCTTAAAATAAACTCTCTCTCTTCACACACACACACACACACACACACACACACACCACACACACACACACACACACACACACACACACACACACACACACACCCTGTTGGTTCTATTTCTCTGGAGAACCCTGACTAACACACCCTACAAGCCAGCTTCCTCTTTGCCCGAGAACATGACCTCCGTCGGCAGGGGTAGAGTTGCTTCCGGGAGGAAAGAGCATCCTCGCACAGGGGCCTCCTCTGGTTGACTCTTTCCGTTAGCACGGGAGGAAGCGGCTTTCTCCCAGCACCAGGCAGCTACCCCTTGTCGGCCAGGCAGAACCCCTCCCCCACCCCCCACCTCAAGGTTCTCCAAACCACACAGGGGCTGCTGTGGGAGGGGCCGTGTTGACCGAGGATGCCAGCAGGGACAACGGTGTCAGGGCCTTCTGGGAAGGACACTGAAGCACAGAGGGGGATGGCTGTTGGGAAGGGTCAGCCTGGCCCCCAGCGGCCTCTGGGCTCCCCATCCCCCCAGCATGGTGAGCTCAGCGGCCTGGGCAGCCAGGAGCCGCAGCCAGGAAATGGCGATGGTTTGGCAGGAGATGAGGCCAGATTAGGGCAGAGCAGAAAAAGCACATGGAAAGGAAGTTCAGGTCGGCAGTGCCCTGTGACTTAGACAAAGTAATCTGCTGCAGAAACACATGGTGCTGGGTACTAGATAAAATGTAAACTCCAGCATATGTGCAAATTGGGAGGCGTCCTGAACGATAGGTAACCATTTACTGAAAGGCCCAGCCCGCTGGTGGGGCCTCCGCGCATTGAGGCAAGAGCAGTGGAAGGCCCCGGAGATACTGAATCTGCTCTTGGGGCTGGAAGGCCGCTGAGTCATCACTGAGTCATCGTCCCCAGGGCAGAGGCTCCCTGGTCCTTCACCCCCCCTCTGCACTGAGGTACAAATGAAGGTCCTCAGGGGCCGTCATTGCTGAGGGTGTTTCCTCGGCTGTAACAAAGCCCAGGGTGGGGAAGGGGTGGGGGGCGGGGGAGAGAACACCGCATGAAGCAGGAGAACTGGCGTGAGGCTCCCGCATGTAGGTGTGCAGCCCTCCCAGCCCCGTTCCCTGGCCTCCTGGGTTGCAGTTTCCTCTGGCTGGAAGCACCGTGCGTTTCTCATAGTGAACTGCCACACATCCTCTTGGGACAGATGTGAGGGGACAAAGCACATGTGCAGATATATGTAAAAATCTCCTCCTTAGTTTTTAAAAGCTGAAATACTTGCAGAAGAGTCACGTCCCGTCGGTGGCAGGTCAGGGTGTTTGACACTGTTTGCTTCTGATCCTGGCCCCAGACTGGACCTGAGAAGCCCATCCCTCGCGTGACCTCAGGCCACCTGGGGGGAGCATCCAGGCAAAGGCCTTTCCTGCCCAGCTGGGCTCTGATCCACGAACCAGCGCCTCACCGAGCAGGAACTCAGCAGACAGCAGGCGGGCCGAGGGGTGCTGGGCAAGACCACGCGACCATCCCGGGCAGTATGGTCCACCACCTTCCTACAGGCGACAGCTGGAAACTAACCCCTGCATGTTCCAAGGTGCAGGGCCCTCGCGGTCTGGACTGACAGATTTCACGGGAGAGCACCTTGGCTCTTTTCAGTGAAATGCTTAAAAAAATTTTTTTTTGTTTAAAGCCTGGTTCCTCAGCTACTCAATGATAAGGAGTCTAAGAAGCAAATTTAAAAAAAAAAAGCAAGCAGCCCTGGCTGGTGTAGCTCAGTGGATTGAGTGCGGGCCTGAGAACTAAAGGGTTGCCAGTTCAATTCCCAGTCAGGGCACATGCCTGGGTTGCAGGCCAGGTCCTCAGATGGGGGCACATGTGAGGGGCAACCACACACTGATGTTTCTCTCTCTCTCTTTCTCCTTCCCTTCCCCTCTCTCTAAAAATCAATCAGTTAATTAATTTAAAAGAGGAAAACTTGGCCACCAGGAGGGTGGAGGGGAGGGTGGGGAGGCAGTGGGATGGCAAGGTCTGAACCTGTTACTCCCTGGCTCCTGGGGAGGCGATTCCACAGCGAGACCAGGGCTGGGAGCCGCCAGAGCGGGGCTGGGGCTGCAGTCGCTTTCAAACCACCTCAAAGGGCTGAGGCACGAGAGCAACCCCCCCCCCCCCCCCCCCCCCCCCCCCCCCCCCCCCCCCCCCCCCCCCCCCCCCCCCCCCCCCCCCCCCCCCCCCCCCCCCCCCCCCCCGCCGTTGCCATCTACCCAAACCCGCAGCTCTGAGCAGCCAAGCCTGCCCGCCCGCCCATCTGTCCCCTGGGGCGGGGCCATCTGCACCCTAGAGACGGAGAGACAGCAGCTGGGGGACGCTGAGGGACAAACGTCCCCCACCCACGCCGTGCTGAGAGCCACTATCTCACCCTTCCGTCTACTGATTCATCCAACAAGTATGTTAAGGGCCCGCTCTAGGCCAGGCGAGGAAACACCGAGACGGACACCTTGCACGTAGCCCCAGTCTTGGAGGACAGGGAGCCGGTCGTGGGTCACCTGACCACACAGCAGGCTCTGAGGCCCTGGAATGCAGCTGTGTGCCTAGACTTTGGGGCCGGACAAGAGGAAGAACTAGTTAGCAGAGACACAGAGCAGCCCGGTGGAGAGGAGGCTGGGGCTGTGGAAAGAATATTCCAGGCAGGGGTGATGACCCGTGGGGGAGTGGACGATGGAACAGCACGATCCTGCTCCCTCTTCCATCCTCCTCTTTCGCAAACAGGGCTCCCCACCCCCAATAAGAGCTGAATTCAAGTGACTGACATGAGCAGGAGGGCACCCTTGGGTGTAACCCCGAGGGGACATTTGTGCCCAACAGAAGCTTGGAGGGCCAACTGGGTAACCCCAGTGTGTGTGACAAGGGGGGACGTTTCTACAAAAAGAACCTTTGAGGTCCCCTGTCTACTCTGGAAACAGTTATTTCTGGGGAGAAAGGATTGTCCCAAGGGATGAGTCTCAGAAATAAACTCAGCATTTACAGGAAGGAAAAAGGCATTTACAGGAAAGCGGCCCTAGCCGCTTTGGCCTGGCTGAGCCACGGCTGGTCCTGGGACCAGGGAGGCCAGGGCAGTAGGGGCCCAGCCTCGGCACTGGCCCACCTGCTGAGGTCTCTCATTTTGAGCCCCCGGCTTCAGGAGGGTGACTAGAGCTGGAGAAAGTTGACCAGCTGGGCCTCGGGCATTTCCAGCCTCAGAGCTCATCTCCAGCCACTTGGAGGGGGGTGGGTGCCCAGGTCCCCCTCGTGCCAGTCAGGTGTTGGGATGGAGGGGACCAGATGCCTGGCACCCCTGGTCCCTCACTCCCGCCCTGCCCCCAGCCTCTGGCGCGCCCTGCCCCCTCTGCCCCCTCTGCCCCGTAGCTATCCAGAGCAGAGTCCTCACAGCAGTCCAGGTCCCTAGTCCATCCTGCTCAGCCCCTCCTGGTTCTGCTGTCCGAGGGGAGGGGCTCCAGCCCTCCCTGGACCTCTTTCTTCCCCTGCCCCTTCCTCTGACTTTCTCCACCGTGGGTGCCGTTCTGCTGGGCCTCTGCCTATTCTCGGTGGCAGTGGCAGCTCCGGGTGTTCCCTCGGTCTCTAGAACTCAGCAGAAATTCCTGTTCCTGCGGGGTCCCACCAGTGGGGCCTGCAGGACGGGCAGGAAGGCCAGGAAAGCCCAGTAAGGGGAGGGCCAGCAGGGTGGGCTCCCTGACCTCTGTACGCTGTGCTGGGGAACATCTGCAGGGGGCGGAGGTGGCTTCAGGCCCGGGGCCTCCAGGGTCAGACTTAGCTCCCTAAGGCCCCTGCCATCAGCGGGCACACCAATGGAAGTACTTCCCCATCTAGAAACAGGTGGGCACAGGAGGCCTGACCAGTTACCACGGCACAAAGCCTCTAACTCAGAGACTGCGAGGGCGGGTCCCGTTCAACGTGCCACCAGCCCCGTGCTTTAGCGCAGTAGGTTGGCCTCTCGGACTCAGAATACCCAGCCTGCCGGGCTCTGCGCGGCCAGGAGGAGGTGGTGGGGGCAGCTGGGGTGCCTGGTGCTCCGGAGATGGGCTGGGTGTGAGGCTCCTCTCCCTGAAAGGGCCTTTCTAGGTTCTAAAGCCCTGGAGCGACCCATCAAGGTCCAGTCTGTGCTCCTTTGGTGCAGAGGAGGAGAAAACACCTCCTTTTTTTTCTGCATGGGGGTGGGGCTTCAGATTCTGTGCGAGGAAGCTGCCAACCATTTCACTGGCCTCATTCTCCCTCTTTCTCCCCTCCACCCCACCCTCTCCTGGGCAAGTAGCTGAGATTGGACGCTGCCCTCATGTTACCCTGCATCACACATCACCCCAAATGTGTCCACCTGACAGTTCTTTAAACTAGTCCCTCGGACACGTTTATGAGTTTCCTCTCCTTCTGGTGTGAGGACGGATGGCTCTCTGGTGGCGGGGCCCCTCCGCTCTGACGTTACCAGGCGTGGTGGCCGCATTCCCCTGGGTGCCTCGGCACCTCGCTTCAGGCCCCAGACAAACGCCCCTTTTCTTCCATCGTCAGAGGCTGGGCCTCAGAGGTGTCTTCTCAGGACACCTCCCATCCTTACCTGGTGGTTCCTCCTCTGCCCGGGGCCCAGGGCACCTCCCTTGTCTGGGTGGGGGCCGCCGAGGGCGGCAGGCGAGGCTCTCCCCGATGTCCTGGCGACCACTCTCCCAGCTTGGCATCCCTGGAGGCTGGGAGGAGAGAGAGCTCAGTCAGCTTCTGTTCTGGAAGCTCTTAGAGGAGGCTCTTTCCCAGGCTGGGCCGCAGAGCCTAGAAAAGACGGGCCCCAGCGGTGACTGATGGGGACCTGTTTACTTGTGCAGCCTGGGAACTTTCTAGGCAGCCACTGATGTACAGCACTTACAACCTGGGGGCGCGGCGGGCGTGCTGCGGGCACCCACACGGCGCAGGAACGCGCCGACCGTCAGCCCCCCGGCCTCCCCAGGCCCCCTCCACGTCTCAGGGAAAACCCAGCACAACATGGGACTGTCGTCCTGGCCTCTGCCCGGCACACAGCACAGGAGCACAGAGACACATTGGAAAATTATTGGTGTTTTTCTGGAATGCAGATTCGCCTCGGGGTCCTGTATTTTTATTGGCTGAATCTGGCGAGGAGCTCCCCTAGGGCCTGGGGATGGAGGACTGCCCCCCCCTTTCCACAGCCAAAGGGGCCAGGGCCCTGTCGGGGCCCTGCTGTGACCAAGTCTGGATTCGCTGCTTCCTCAGTGCTTTCTATGTCTTTAAAAATCACCAGCGTGATGGATATTAGCAGTGTGGCCTCAGCTTTTCTTCAATATAAAAGAGTTTCTCTGGCAGGTCGCCTCAAACCTGCAGCAAGGGGTGCAGCTCTGACCCCCAGATAACATAACCCCTTCTGACCCAAACGGGGAATCTGCTTCTGGAACGAAACCCAAAGGGCGGCTCTATTTGCTGGAGCGTCTCCACCGAGAGCTGGGCCTGGAACTAGACTTTCGCCTTCTCGGATCCACTCTTCTACGCACCCCTGGCCGGCCTGTCCGAGCTCTCCCCGCGGCGGGCTCCGGAAGCCGGGAGACCAGACCCAGCTGTGTCGGAGCCCGACTGGGTGCAGCCACAGACAGCGCTGGGCTAGTCACTGGTGTTACAAGATGGCACCCAGGGGCAGGCGGCCCTCCAGGACCAGGGGCTTTCTCAGTGCTGGGGGTGGGGGTGGCCTCCCCCCCGCCACCGCCCGGCTGCCCTGCAGACGGTCAGAGGTCTCACTGCAGGGCCACGGACCCAGTGCGGCCGGAGCTGGGGGAGAAGGCAGCCACCTGCATGCCCCCAGGCTTCCTGGGACAAAGCGCAGCTTTCCTGTCTGTTCATTTCCCACAGGGCTCCGCTGGGCCTTTGAACTTGAGTCCACCGACTGGCATGTGATGTTGATACCCAAGGTCGCCTTGGTTCTTGGGGAAATGAGAATAACTTCCCTCAGGCCACATTCTTGGCTTCTCCCCTTGGGAGCGATTTCCTTTTGGCACCGTGGGGCTGAGTCGGGCCTTGGGTTCCACTGATCCCGACGCTTGAGAATCCCCCAGGTTCCTCATCGCGAGTTCTACCTGGGTGTTGACTGAAGGCACAGGTGTGAAGGGGGCTTCTGAGCAAACTCACGGGCAGGTGGTGGTGGTGGGCTCCCACTCGGGGTCTTGAGATAGGGTGTTAATTCCCCGTGTGGGTGAAGCCCAGGGGGCCAGGCGGAGGCCAGTCACATGGGAGGGGACCTGTGGGGGGTGGCTGGGTGAAGCCAGAATGGGCTGGGGGGACAAGCTGAACATGACTAGAGAAGGGGAAGAAAGGGCTGGAGATGCAGGACCACGCAGACGGGAGGGCCAGGAGGAAGTCGGGTCAGGCTCCCGACAGGGACGGGGGACGGAACAGGAGACACCGAGGATCGGGGTCGCCCGCAGCCTGTGCCGCCCTCTTCCTCCCCTCGCTCATCGACGTGGGATCAGTGAGCCCACCGCAGCCTCCCGGCCCATCTGCCCACAGCATCCCGAGCCCCTCGGCCTGTCTGCCGCTCCTCTGCACACAGAGGCTGCGTGGCCAGAGGAAGCGATGGCGGCGGCGAGACCTGCCGGGAGCTGACCCAGGTCCAGGGACAAGGGTCCTGGGTGGGTGGCTGTGACGGGGCAGCCTGAAACAGGGCAGCAGGAAGAACAGAACCACACCAGACACGGAGTCAGTGCCCTGGAGGCTTTTGGCTTCCCCTAGGGAAGAACTTCTGTTAAGTAAAAGGATTTCAAAGGGGAAATCTGGTGCCGCCCGAGGCTGACAGGCTGACAGCAGCCTGGATGGTAGTCTAGTCTATCAGGTGGGGGACGGGGTAGTTGCTGGGCAGAGGGTGCGTCCTAAGAAAACACGCGGAGGGTAGGGGGCACAGAATATGGTCTCGGTGGCTTTCGGAGCAGGTGGACAGGAGCACTCCAGTGGGCCTTGGGAAGCACAGCTGCTCCGGCTCCACGTCGCCCGTCCATCTGGAGAGGCTGGTGAGCAGGCTGAAGCCCCGGTGGGTGCCCGCTGCCTTTATCTGAGGAGCCAGCATTTGCCAGGGCCTTCACCTTGACAGGGCTAATATCAATTGTTCTTGAAAATAACAATAATGTCAACATAGCCCAACACAACATCAGCGGCCACTCAGCCCTCGCTGTCCAGGACAGTCTCCAGTGCCACACCTTTCCAACAGATAGACATACTCACAGCCCGCACAAGACAGGGCCACCCCGCTGGTCATTTCGGTGACACCAGAGTGTTACTGATAAATCAGTTACTCTAAATGCAACTTTCTGGAGGTCCAAGTCTATGGAATTCGAAACCATTTAAAACTCAGTGGTGTTAGGTCAAATTGGCAAGAGGTGTTAGACCGCCTGCCACATGCACCCTGGCGGCAGAAACCTTTGGACAGATGGAGCCAATTGCCTCGGAGTGAAGGTGTGTTCCAGGCCACAGCGTGTTGGAGTTTACGGCTGTAACGGAAAACAGGTAAGATAACAGATGACCAAACCGGCAGGACCTGTAAAGGTGCTCGGTCAGTTCCGGGAGACCCTGCCCCGAGCCCCAAACGGCCTGGCCTTCGTCGCACTCTGTGACCGACTGGCTTGCTGCTCGAACCCGGGCTCTGAAGCGTTTGGGTGCAAGGGTGAGCAGAGGGTAAAAGTTCTCAGATGTCTCTCAGGCTGGAATCAGACCTGCCCCTCCGCTGTTCTTCCTTTGAGTCTTCTCTGGCTCGCTCATATCCTTTTAATTTCCTCTTGAAAATAAAAAATACTTTGACCGTTTCCGAGGCAATGCACATGTATTTTCTCTGGCATCTGAAAAGCACTTTTATCCTGCACTGGTCTCGGGCGAACTTGACTGGATGCTTAAGAATGGGTCTGGAAACCAGTCCCGTGAGTGGCTCTTGCTCCCCAGCGCACACTTCCAACGAGCGGCCGAGCCCTCAGCTCTAAGTGTGAGGGACCCACCTCGGTCGTAGATCTAAGTTGCTTTGAGGTTCCTACTCTGGAGCCTCACATTAAACAAGGTTTTCCCCAGTCGGAAATCTGGCCCAACTAGCTTGCAGACGTGAGAGGTGGACGCAGCGCTCTGAGAGTCGGGGGTCTGGAGGAATAGTCACGGGCAGGTTGGGCGGTGGGACCGCAGGCCCCCGGCCTCGGACACGGGGCAGTGGCAGAGCTCCAAGGGCCCCCAGGGGCAGGTGCGAGGCCCAGCCTTCTTGGGTCTGTACCTGTGGCTGCTTCTTTACATTCTAGAAATCAGCCCCCCAGCTGCCCCCACACGCTGCCAGTGTTCTTACGTGAAGTCGAAACGCGGGGCTCCGAAGCACCAGGCTCCCCCCACCTGCAGACTGGAAGGTGGGCCTTTGGCGGGGACGAGAGGCAGCCGTTTCTGGCGTGTTGGGACAGCCGGGGAGAAACGGGGTGCTCTTCTGGCCTGAGGATCACAACGAAAACTGAGATCAGTGCAGGGAGCCAGGCACCCTGGACTGCTGGCCGCCTTGCAGCGTCACCGGCACACGCAGGAAGTGGGAGTACTCAAAATTCTTTTGCTGAACTGAGGGTGGCAGATATTTTACCTTTTTGAGGGTACTGGCAGAAAGTAGGAACTACCCTTACTTCGTTCATATCAGCTCTTACAAATTTACAGCGATAATTGGCATCTTTCCAAGGGGCAATGCTATCTTTTGGATTTGGGCAACATGGGGCATGACATTTCAACCACTTTAAGGCACAATCTGGTTTTTCTCCTCCAAGGATGAAGCAGATTAGTGGAAGGATGAATCCGGTCAGAGGAGACGGGACATGTGGCGTCAGCCATGGCACCAGGAGTTAGGCAGACACGGCCGGGAAGAGCTTGGTTTCTGGGACTCTGCCCACATGGTGCAGGCATGGCCTCGCTCAGCACCTGGGTGGGGAGAGGTGGCTGGCAAAGACCCGTTCACCCAGTGGTTCACCCAGTGGGCGTTTTGCTGTGCCAGACTCCAGGCCAGGAGGGAGGGGTGAGGCCTGGGTGAGCAAGTCACAGAGGCGCAGGCAGGGTGCTCTGGGTCAGCCCTGTGCGCACGGCAGCACCGCACTCGGTTCCCTCAGCAAGGAGACACTGGCCACCTGCTCCAGCAGGGGCTTCGGGGGTGGGGGCACATCCCAGCAAGCCTATGCCCACCTGTCCTAGGAGCAGGCCCTACGAAATGGCTGTTCTCGAATGTCAGTGCCAGTAGCAAAGACAGACAACTGCCCTGAGAGGACAGGGGGCACTCTGTGCGTGTGTGTGTGCACGCGCAAGTGCCAGTCCTGAACTCTGACCTGGGCTTGCCTGGAACCCAAAGAGGGATAATTTCGCAGCAGAGGTGACACCATGAGCAAGGTGAAGAGGCCAAAGAATTACTTAGGCTTCATTTGTACAGAAAGATTTAAGGCCCTGGCTGGTGTAGCTCAGTGCATTGAGTGCGGGCTGTGGACCAAAGGGTCAATAGTTCGATCCCCAGTCAGGGCACGTGCCTGGGTTGCAGGTCAGGTCCCCTGTGGGGACCACTTAAGAGGCAACCACACATTGATGTTTCTCTCCCTCTCTTTCTCCCTCCCTTCCCCTCTCTCTAAAAATAAATAAATAAAATCCTAAGAAAGAAAGAAAAGAAAAGAAAGAAAAAGAAAGAAAGAAAGAAAGAAAGAAAGAAAGAAAGAAAGAAAGAAAGAAAGAAAGAAAGAAAGATTGATTGAAGGCACCACCAAACTGGCAGCTGCAGGGTGCAGGTGTCGGGGGAGCTTCCAGGGCTGAAGTAGGGGAGGGGCCCATTGAGAAGGACCCTGTGGGCTGGGTTTGATTAGATCTGAGCTCTAAAGGAAATAGGAGTTGCAGAGATGACATTCCATGGTGATGTGCTAGAAAGATCACTCATTCTGTCTGTGCTCCTGGAGGGCGGGCCTGGTGGGGGGATCATGGGAGGCCCTCCTGTGCCTGGGGCAGAGAGCGGCTCAGGAGGGCAGAGAGAAGGGCCAGGGCTGGGAGAGCACGTGGGGCGCAGAGTGCTCCGCAGTCCAGAGTGCTCCGCGGTCCACGGGCTGGATTCTGGCTCCGGCGTCTGGGGGCATTAACGCCCTTCCCTGAAGCAGGGGCCCAGAGGATGGTGGTGTTCATCTAGGAAACGCCAAAGTGGGGGTGCTGGGGGACAAGTCTGGGCTACAGTTAGAGATGTGGTGTCACCAGTGTGTCATGGAAACCAGAGAACAAGCAGGATGGGACGGGGACCTTAACCGGGTCTGCAGAACACGGCATTTAGGAGGAAGAGGGGTGATGGGTCTGGGAGGGGACCAGCCCATAGTGGTGGCGGGACTTGGAGAGGGGAAGGCTACCAGGGGAGGGGTGTCTGCAGTGGCAACTGGGAGAGACGCGGAGTGAAGGTCACAGCGGAGTGAGGGTCAGAGCAGGAAGGCCGCCGTGGCCGGGCAGCGGTGATTTGCTGAAGTCACTGCCAGACGCTGTGGGGAGAGGGGACCGGGCCAGAGGGGGCCTGAGGGGAGGGAGACAGTAGGAGGGGAGGCTGGAGGTGGAGCAAGAAGCGTTAAATGATGGGGCAAAGTTTGGACCGGGAG
>PVKU01013931.1:0-25805 GCA_004027475.1 Anoura caudifer
AAAAAAGTCATCCAAAAAGAAAAGGAAGATGTAAAACTGTCTTTATTCACAGATGAATGACTCTGTACCTAAAGAACCCCAAATATTTCACCAAGAAACTCCTAGAACTGATACATGAATTCAACAAAGTAACAGAATACAAAATTAATACCCCCAAATCAGTTGCATTTTATATGCCAATAATGAATTAACAGAAAGGGAAATCAAGAAACAATCCCATTTGCAATTTTTTCAAAAGGAATAAAATACCTAGGAATGTGGCAGACCCTGCTGCATGGCATGGGCCCAATCCCACTCAGAGATGCAAAGGACCCATGCCAACAATAGGTTCTCTTGTGGGTAATCAGATTTGCAATATACCTAAGCTGTTTTGAGGTTTGCTCTTCGCTAAAAACTCCCTCAGCCTGCAAATGCTTACTGTGACTTCCTAAAATCAGTGCTGAACCTTGCAGGGGCCAGTGTGACTAGCTCAACCACTTTTGCCTATTCATTTGCTAATGTCCTTCTTCTGTGATGTAATGAAGGGCATTGGCTCCTTTGTTGAAACCAGGATAGTGAGGAAGAACCATCTTGGAATGTAAGGAGAGATTAGAATAAAGGTCTGTCATGGTGGAGGCCGCAGCTTTTGCTCCTCTTGAGAGAAAAGCCATGCTGTCATCCTTATTCCTCCACCAGACTCAGCAGTCTGTGTGTATGTTTTAATTCATCCATAATGACGCAGACACTGCTGGCCAGTGTCTGCCACATAGGAATACATCTAACTGAGGATGTAAAAGACTTGTACTCAGAAAATTATAAGACCCTGAAGAAAGATGTTGAAGAAGATACAAATAAATAGAAGCATATACTGTGCTCATGGACAGGAAGAATTAACATCATTAAAATGTCCATACCACCCAAAACACTCTATAGATTCAAAGCAATTCTTATCAAGATTCCAATGACATAAATCGCAGAACTAAAACAAATATTTCAAAAATGTATATGGAGCCACACAAGGCCCCTCATAACAGCATCCATTCTGAGAAAGAAAAACAAATTTGAAAGAATCATGCCAGCTCATATCAAACTGAACTATAAAGCCACAATTATCAAAAGAGCATGGTACTGGCAATAGAAACAGACATATAGATCCATAGATCAACAGAACAGTATAGAAAGCCCAGAAATAAACCCACACCTTCATAGTCAATTAGTATCCAACAGAAGAAACAAGCACATGCAATGGGCTAAAGACAGTTTATTCAATAAATGGTGTTGAGGAAATTGGACAGATACATGCACAAAAATTAAACTAGATCATCTTGTTACACCGCACACAAGAATAAATTCAAAATGGATCAAACACTTAAATGTTAGGCACAAAGCCAAAAAAATCCTAGAAGAAAACATAGGCAGCAAAATCTTGGATATTGCTTGTAGAAATTTTTAATCAGCTATATCTCCCCAGGCAAGGGAAACAAAGGGAAAAAAAATAAACAAATGGGACTACATCAAAATAAAGTTTTTGCTCTGCAAAAGAAATAATGAACAAAATAAAATGAAACCCAGTGAGTGGGACAACAATACATCTGATAAGAGGTTAATATCCAAAATTTTCAAAGTAATTACAAAACTCAACACCAAAAAAATAGATAACCCAATTACAAAATGGACTAGGCCCAGAATAAACACTTCTTCAAACAGGACATAGAGAGGGCCAATAGACATATGAAGATGCTCAATGTCACTAATTATCAGAGAAATGCAAATTAAAACCACAATGTGATACCATCTTACACCTGTCATATTGGCTATTATCAATAAATCAAGCAAACAACAAGTGCTGGTAAGGATGTGGAGAAAGGGGAAACCCTTTGCACTGTTGGTGGGACTGCAGATGGGTATAGCCACTGTGGAAAGCAGTATGGAGATACCTCAAAAAATTAAAAATGGATATGCCTTTGACCCAGTGATCCTACTTCTGGGAATATATTCAAAGGTACCCAAAACAGAAATTCAAAAAAACATAAGCACCACTGTGTTCATTGCAGCGGTATTTATGATCACCAAAATATGGAAGCAGCCCAAATGTCCATCAGTAAATGAGTGCATAAAACAACTATTGGACATTTTAAAATGGAATAGTACTCAGCCATAAAAAGAAGAAAATTTTACCCTTTGCAACAGTATGGATGGACCTTGAGAACATTATGCTAAGTGAAATAAGCCAGTCAAAGAAAGACAAATACCATATGATTTCACTCATATGTGGAATCTAATGAAAAAACTGAACTAACAAGGAAAATGGGGACAGACTCTTAGATGCAGAGTAGGATGAAAACAAGTGGTGGTGGGGAGGTTAGGGAATGGAGTAATAGAGGTAAAAGGAAACGTGACTCATGGACATGGAAAACAGTGTGGTGATTTCTAGGGGAAGGGAGGTATAAAGGGACTACAACATAATGCAAAAAAAATACAATAAAGAGTAAATTAAAATGTTAAAAATTGTTTTGAATGAAGTTAAATACAACTAAATGCTACTAGACCCACCTTATGGAATAAAAATAAATAAACTCTTTAGCCAGACCAGAATTTCATTACAAGCTGTCAGGCAAGCACTATTCCCCTTAGGGCAGGGCCCATCACTTCTTCAAAGCTGCATGTCCAGGAGCAAAAATCTGATTGTCTTTATTCAAGGATTCCTGCGAAGGCGTAGTTAGAGAACATGCCTATACAAAACTCACATATTCAAAATGTGGGAAAATTTCTGCCACTGGGTGGATATGTTATTATTATAATGAGGATGTAAAAAATATTTGTTTATTATTTTATCTTTTATTCAACCCCAGAAGTTTCCCCACTTTGCTTTCTCCTGCTTCCCTAATCTATTGTCGATGGTTTTCATCCCACACATCTTCCCCTTGGATTGTAATGTATAAAGTAGTGTTCAGAACCACCATTCTTTGGAGCATTTGCTTAATCTGTTGATGTTTTGCTTCCTGGAAATTGTCATCAGTTTGGCTCAAATAAACTCATACAAATTCTTACAGGTTTGGACATTTCTTATGTTGACATAATTGATCTCGTCCCTTCTGTTAAACTCTTAGCAGGTTAGAGATGTGGTTACACAAACCTTATAATGTCAAGGGTGATCTAAATTGGTCTACAGGTTAATCTAAGCAAAGTTATAAATTCTAAATAGAAGTCTATGCTAGATTACCTGCAAGGCTGTATATATAAGTGAGGTTAAACTAGTATACAGCAATGTGGGCAGTCCTGCTTAACACCCAGCTCTTAGCCATGCTCCAATAACCCCATTCCCTCCCTTTGCTGTATCAAGTGTAGGGGTAGAAATGGCTTCCCATGCTGCGAGTCTCTGGGTGTCTACATATGCATTGTAGTTCCCTAACTCTGCAAACACCTTACTAAAGATCACCTCATTAATATTTTTCTTTGAAAAATCCCAGTTGAGCATGTCCTCTGTTTAATGCCAAGTTCCTGACATGTCATGAATACTTTGTGTATCTAATTTTGAAAAAGTCCATTTTATAGTTTGTTCCTGACTGAAATTATAATGTACATAAGAAATAAGTGTGTGCAATAAGTATAGTGTGCACAAGAAATAAGCAAAAACTCTCTCACTAAAATGTACTGGAACATTCTGAGTTAAAAGTTGCTATCAAGATAATTTCTAGGGTAAGCAAATCCCTTCTACACTGAACAGATGAGTCTACATATGCACACATGTTACTCCTTTAGCAAGAGCTTTGTACCATGTGTGCATCTTTCCACTTTCTTTATTGTGGATTCTGTGTCCTATTCAGAGCTCTTGATCTCCTGAATCATCATATCCCATACCCAACCTCTCCAACTGGGTGACATTTTAGGAAACACCACTAACAATGCAGACAGCATTGTTTTTTGGGTTTTTTTTTTTATACTATAGGGTAGTTCCGGCATCTAAAAAAGGGAATAAATCTTTATTTTTCATTTGGGAGAACATTTTGTTTGACTCGTTAAAATGTGTGTAACATATGCTGAGAACTCTGCAAATGTATCTCTTTAAGGAGTAGAAGTTTATTTGTTTGCATGTAGCTGTCCACATCTTCCAACATCATTTGTTGAAGAAGCTATTATTACTCCATTTTATGCTTCTGCCCCATTTCTTAATTATTAATTGACCATAGACTCATTGGCTTATTTCTGGGTTCTTTATTCTGTTCCATTGATCTAGGTGTCTGTTGTTATGCCAGTACCAGACTGTTTTGATTACAGTGGCCTTGTAATATAGTTTGATGTCAGGTATCATGATCTCTCCTACTTTGTTCTTCTTTCTCAAAATTGCTGTAGTTATTCGGGGTCACTTATGGCTCCATAGAAAGTTTTGGAATGTTTGTTCTACATCTGTGAAATATGTCATTGGTATTTTAATAGGATTGGATTGAATCTATAAATTGCTTTGGGCAGTATGCACATTTTGATAGTGTTAATTCTTCCAATCCATGAACATGGTATATGCTTCTATTTTTTTTTGTTGTCTTCCTTAATTTTTTTTCTTCAGTATTGTGTAGTTTCTGAGTACAGGTCTTTTTCCTCCTTGATTAGGTTTATTCTTAGGAATGCTATATTTCTTGCTGCTATAGCACATGAGATTTTTTTAATTATATTTTATTGTTATGCTATTACAGTTGTCCCATTTCCCCCCTTCATTCCCCTCCACCCTGCACACCCCCTCCCACCCACATCCCCCCCTTTAGTTCATGCCCATGTGTCATAAGTTCTTTAGCTTCTACATTCCCCACACTATTCTTGCCCTCCACCTGTCTATTTTCTACCCACTGTCTGTGCTACTTCTTCTATGTACCTTGTCCCCCTCTCTCCTCTTCCCACTCCCCTATTGCTAACCCTCCATGTGATCCCCATTTCTGTTTCTGCTCCTGTTGTAGTGGTTTGCTTAGTTGGCTTTTGTTTTAGGTGTGGTTGTTAATACCTGTGAGTTTGCTGTCTTTTAACTGTTCATATTTTTTATCTTCTTTTTCTTAGATAAGTCCCTTTAACATTTCATATAATAAGGGCTTGGTGATGATGAACTCCTTTAACTTGACCTTGTCTGAGAAGCGTTTTATCTTCCCTTCCATTCTAAATGACAGCTTCGCTGGATAGAGCAATCTTGGATGTAGGTCCTTGACTTTCATGACTTGGAATAGTTCTTTGCAGCCCCTTCTTGCCCATAAGGTCTCTTTTGAGAAATCAGCTGACAGTCTGATGGGAACTCCTTTGTAGGTGACTGTGCCCTTATCCCTTGCTGCTTCTAGAATTCTCTCCTTCATTTTAATCTTAGCTGATGTAGTGATAATGTGCCTTAGTGTGTTCATCCTTGGGTCCAACATCTTTGGGACTCTCTGAGCTTCCTAGACTTCCTGGAAGTCTATTTTCTTTGCCAGATTGGGATGCCCTCCTTTATTATTTGTTCAAATAAGTTTTCCACTTGTTGCTCTTTCTTTACATTTCTGGTACCGCTATAATTTGGATGTTGTGGTGTTTAAAGGTATCCTGCATGTTCCTAAGCCTCTCCTAATTTTTTTTGAATTCTTTTTTCTTCATTTTTTTTCTGTTTGGTTGTTTCTTTCTTCTTTCTGGTCCACTCCATTGATTTGAGTCCCAGTTTCCTTCCCATCACTATTGGTTCCCTGTGCTTTTTCTTTATTTCACTTAGTGTAACCTTCATTTGTTCATGTAATTTGCCACCAAAATCAACCAATTCTGTGAGCATCCTGATCACCAGGGCTTTGAATTGTGCATCTGATAGGTTGGCAATCTCTTCATCACTTAGATAAATTGGCTCTGGGGCTTTGACTTGTTCTCCGGTTTGAGCTATTTTCATTTCTGAATTTTGTTTTTGTTGTTGTTGTTGTTGTTGTTGTTTGGTTTTATTTTTTATTTTTATTTTTTGGTCTAGTAGCGGCTGTTACGTAGTGAGGGGTGGAGCCTTAGGTGTTCCCCAGGGCGGGACAGCCCAGTCACTGGGTAGTGACGCTGTATGTGGGGGTGGGGTCTGAGAGGAGACAATGGTGCTTGCTCTGCTCACTCTCAGATTCCAGTCCCCTCCACCACTTCCCCATTGCCTGGATTATCAGCGCGTGAATGTGGGACAACCCGGTCAGCCAGCTGCCTTGTGCGGCCTCACTGGTTCTGCACAGTTGCCACCCCATGCCCGGGTTCTGCTAGTTGCTGCCTGTGCACCTGGGGGCTGCCAGCCGCTGCTGCCTGGGTGCCCGGTCTGCACCTCTGCTTTTTCCTGCCGCAACTCCACCCCTCTTACCAGTCTGGATGAATCGTTGTTGGACTTCCAAACAGTTCAATTTTCTGAGTTCTTGTTGTTTTCTTGTTTCTAAATCTTTGTTGTCCTTAATTTTGGTTGTGAGAGGAGGCACAGTGTGTCTGCCTATGCCTCCATCTTGGCCAAAAGTCTGAGATTTTTTTTTTTTAACTGATTTCTGTTTCCCATATTTCATTGTTGGTGTATAAAAATGCCTTTGGTTTCTGAATGTTGACTTTGTATCCCACTGTTTGCCAAATACACTTACACCATACACAAAAATAAGCTCAATATGCATAAAAGATTTAAATATAAGTCATGACATGATAAAAGTTCTAGAGGAGAACATAGGCAGGAAAATATCAGATATTCCATGAAACTATTTTCACCAATATGTCCCTGTAGCTCAAGGGACATAAAGGAAATAATAAACAAATGGGAATTTATCAAAATAAAAAGCTTCTGCACAGCTAATGAAAACATCAGCAAAATGCAAAGGGAACCAATCATATGGGAAAACATATTTGCCAATGTTAGCTCGGACAAGGTTTTGATCTCCAAAATATATAAAAATGCACATGAGTCCAATCCTGGAAGACCAATAATCCAATTAAAAAAAATGGGCAAGGGACCTGAACAGACACTTCTCCAAGGAGGACATACAGAGGGACCAGAGACATATGCAAAGATGCTCAACATTACTAGCCATCAGAGAGATGCAATTTGAAACCACAATGAGATACCATTTTACATCTGTCAGAATGCCCATCATAAACAAATCCGCAAACAATAAGTGCTGGCAAAGTTGTGGAGAAAAAAACAGCTATTTTTAAATGAGTCACACAGCTAATGGCAAGCAAACATTCCAAGCAGTAAGAAGCAGTGCAGTGCAGCTATTTCCCAGAGATGGAAACTGATGATTCCCATCTCAGCCACAAATCAATAAGAAATATCATTGACAGGAATTACAGCACTTATAAAACAGCATGCTTGTGTATGGTTCTAAGTATTGATTGGCCCCATTCTCAAAAAACATGTGATAAATATGGGTTAATTAAATAATGAAGTAGTGTGTGTGTGT
This sequence comes from Anoura caudifer, assembly GCA_004027475.1. NCBI lineage: Eukaryota > Metazoa > Chordata > Mammalia > Chiroptera > Phyllostomidae > Anoura > Anoura caudifer. The sequence goes on from PVKU01013931.1 coordinate 7,383, forward strand.
TTGTATGTGATAGAATATGCTAGTATTTTGCTTTAGGAAGATAGAGGTCCTCCTTTCATATAGAAAGATGAAACCTAGGAAGTAGTAGCAAAGTGTAAAAACAAATCAGTTAGCCAATATCCAGGTTTCACCCCCTGGGTTCATTGAGTTAAGGAAGGGTTACAGGTGTAATAGAAATAGTGTGTAACCAATAAAGTTAAGATTGTAGTTTATTTGGCAGTTGCTGAATAGTTCCTAATTGGTGATAGGTAATTCAACAGTGGTATATTCAGGCAGACTGAAATAAATGTGGATTGAAGAATTACCTAGATAAGGATCTGTATAAAAGACCTAGCTTGGATTAAAAAATAAAAGGTATTGGGTACTTCCTTATTTATTTAACAACAATATACTGGAATATAGAGAGGTTTTTCCTCAAGCTTCAGTTGCCTTGAACAGAGTTAACTTCTGGGAAGCCCAGTCATGAGACATAGATCCAGGAAAACACTATTGACAAGTATGTCTCTTTGCCTCTTTGCATCGATCAGGGCAGGCTAAAACAGGCTTCTGAAGAGAACTGAAAAATGTTAGAAGAAGGGTAGAATGTGGACTACCACCAGATGGTATTAGAGCAAGGAAGTCAGAAAAACCACAATCCTGTCTCAAGCCATAACCACCCCTTTGAGGCATGTACACAAAACAGACATATGAATCACACATGCTGATCTTAAGGAAACTAAACAAAGGCATGTGGGTAAACCCAAACACCTACTGAGCTTTCTTCTACATGCATGTGCAGTGCTAGTAACTTATGATGAGCCCATTTCCAAACTGCAATAATTGAAATAGCTTTTATCTTAGAGAAGAAAATGGTGTGTGTGCGTGTATATGCATGTGTGTGTGTACAAGAGCGGGGAGAGAAGCAGTAGATAGCTGGCTTACTCTGAGAGTAGGATTGCCACATAAAATACAAAACACTTAATTAAATTTTGCTAGATTCTATCTTGTCCTGGAATTGTGAGAGTGAAGATGAGGAGAGACTATCTCTCCTTTCCTTCCTTTGTATTGTTTTCTGTTTCACCTTTTTTTCCCTCATGCACATCTGTAGCCAATGCTGGTTTTGGCCTTCCCCTTGGGGTGGCAATCTATGCAGTATCACAGGAAACACACTCCATTTAGACACACAATTTCCCCTTCTCATCGCAGTGAGGTGTTTATATACATCCCACAAAAATCTCTCCTAAATATTGTTTTCAGGATCTCAGTGAATTGTCAAGCATAAGAAATACTCATCTTGAAACATTTCTATATCCATATTGGGAAATTTGATAAGCAGTCCTATTTTAGGGGTATAAACACACAATTGCACTTTTCAGAAACCTAAATGATTTTACTAAATATTTACTAAATATGAAATATATTTATTCATACAAGCTGCTGTAAACATTCTTTCTCTTTTGTATTTCCCTACATTTGTATGCATGTGCATATACATTTATGCACACACAGCAGGTATTACATGTTATAACCAATGAGCACTACACATAATTTTTACATATACAATTCATGCAAAATGAAAACATTTATGGAAACTATTTTCTTATGTGGAAATTCAGACAAAATCTCTTCATTTTCTCACTATTCAAAATATTATTTTCTTTCTGTCCTTATGTAGAGCTCATTGGTCCTTGATAGTCAATTTCATGTTCTGTCCTCTCTTGCCCTATTCAGAAATGATCAATTCCCTGCCCCCTCTTCATCTCTTGCCCTATTTAGAAATGATCAATTCCTTGCTCCAGCAGATGAGCCAAGTACTTGCTGATCACACCCTTAGGAAGGAGCCGGACCAGGTAAAAAAATGAATCCTTGTGAAAGTAGGGGGAAGAAATCCAACTGTGCTAATGTCTCTATTAGTTTGAAAGATAAATGCAGTACTTGAATGGTAGCACTTAATTGTCATTATCTGGAATGGTTACTTCATTTCAACTTCTCCTTTATTTAAAATAAACCCCTTAGGCTCACATTCCTGCCTGGACTTTTTAGCAATAAATATTTGCTGTCAATGACAACAATAATAGTTAAATGTTCACTCTGACATATTCCAGCATTTTATAAACACAGATTACTCTGGATTGAATAAATTAATACCAAAGATGGTGCCAAGAGCTCTGAACACTTCAGTGGAAGGACTGAGTTACATCATCTCATAAAAGAGAAGCCAGCACTGGTCGGCAGCTTGTTAGAGCTTCATGTTGTTCATTGCTGAAAGAATTTTCAAAAAGCAAGTGTGTTACCAATTATATCTTGTGAGGAGAAAGAAAATCATATAATGTGATTGGATATAATTACATATTTTAATATATCTTTCAAACTTATACTCGAGGGAAGAATGAAATATATTTGAACCTTATATAAATTTTTATTTTTTTCCATTTTAAACACTTTATTTATTTATTTTACTATGATATTATTACAGTTGTCCCAATTTTCCGCTATTGCTCTCTCCTGCTCTGCCCATCTACCACTCCGAGGGTCAATCTGAACCATGTTGTCATCCATGTTCATGGAACATTTATATTTGTTTTTAACTAGACTCTTCCTCTTCTTTCCTCCCTTATCCCCTCTTGGTCACTGTCTCTTCCTTGTTGCCATGCCTCTGGTTCTATTGGTCTAATTCATTTGTTTTGTTGATTAAGTTCCATTTACAGGTGACATCATATAGCATTTGTCTTTCACTGTCTGGATTATTTCACTTAGCATAATGTTCTCCAGTTCCATCCATGGTGTCACAAAGGGTAGGAGTTCATTCTTTCTGCTGCGTAGAATTCCATTGTGTAAATGTACCACAGATTTTTTATCCACTCATTTATTGATGGGCGCTTAGGCAGTTTCCAGCACTTGGCTATTGTAAACAACACTGGTATGAACGTTGGAGTACATAGGTTTTTCTGAATTGATGTTTCAGGATTCTTAGGGTAAATTTGCAGCAGTGGAATTGCTGGGTCAAAAGGCAGTTCAATCTTTAGTTTTTTGAGGAAATTCCAGACTGTTTTCCACAGTGGCTGCACCAGTCTGCATTCCCACCAACAGTAAACTAGGCTTCCCTTTTTTCTGCATACTTGCCAACACTTGTTTGTTGGTTTGTTAATGACAGACATTCTGACTGGTGGGAAGTGGTATCTCACTGTGGTGTTAATTTGCATCTCTCTTATGGCTAGTAATATTGAGCATCCTTTTACATGTCTCTGTGCCCTCTGTATATCCTCCTTGGAGAAGTGTCTATTCAAGTCTTTTGACCATTTTTAAATTGGACTGTTCCTATTCCTGGCATTGAGTTGTATGAGTTCTTTACATATTTTTTAGAGCAAACACTTGTCTGAGTCATTGTTGGCAAATATGTTTTTCCATACATCTGGCTCCTTCTCATTTTGATGATAATTTCTTTAGCCATGGAGAAGCTGTTTAATTTGATATATTCCCATTTGTTTATTTTCAATTCATTTCCCAGACCTAAGATGATGCATTGGTGAAAATATTGCTGGGAGGATATCTGAAATTTTGCCACATGTTTTTCTCTAGGGGTTTTATGATATTGTGAATTATGTTTAAGTCTTTTATCCATATTCAGTTTTATTTTGGTGTATGGTGTAAGTTGGTGGTCTAGTTGTATTTGTTTGCTTACACCTGAGTGGAAGCAAATAGTGCCCCACTCCTTCCTCTTCCCACTTCCAGCTGCTGAGCCAGCAAAGACCCTCCAGAGCATGCCACAATTCCCCTTTTGAAAAAAATCTCTTTGAAAATAGTGGAAGGTGGGGAAGAATTGATAAGATTTGGGATAGAACGGAGGTAAAGAAAGGGGGAGAACAAAATTTAAAATGTAAGTAAAACTGGAAAGGGCAATGGGCACAATAGGGTAAGAAAGGGAAGAGTGTATTATGAGGTTTGAAGTTTGAAAATTGAGAAGGTACTGGACCAATGAGAGCAAAAGTGCAGAAAAACTATAGCAGGGTCAGTAGCAATGACAGCTGCATGAAGTTTAATAAAGTTGGAACAGGAATTAGAATATTGCTGAAAGGCAATATTCTAATATGAGAGGTCTACAGTAAATAAATATGATTTTGAGAGGATGGTGGAGGCAAACTAATGGGAGTAAGAAGTAAAACCCAGGCTGGGTGAGGGAGGGAGAGTGAAAACAATGAAACAAAATTCTTCACTCAACTGATAAGGGGTAGGGGGAAGGCAAAAGGGTGTAAGACAGGGGGAGAGAATTCTGTGGGATTTCAAGTACAAACAAATAGTGAACAAATAGCATTTCCTTTGGAGAAGTACAGCAATAGCTGGTATTTTACCCAACTAGCCACTGTTTATAAAAGCTGGAAAAGAAATAAGTCTTATCAGAGGGGGGAAAAGAATGTGAGCTGACTTAAGAAAGAAGAGCACTTACGTGAGGTTAGATGGAAGAGAAATAGTGAGAGTCAGGGATAGAAACGTGTCATAGTGTGAGAGAATATAAAGTTCACAACAGTATTAAAGCTCAGGAAGTTGGCTAAATGGATTAAGACCAGGGAAGGGTGCTGCATGGCATGTGGAATAACAATAATGTGATGAAAAACATATAACCTGAAGAAAAAGAATTTAAAGTAAAACACCAAGAGTAGTGCATTATTTGGAACACAAGTGAAGTGAAAGAAGAAAAATTAAAATGCAATATGAAAGGGAGAATAAAAAATAAATGATAAAAAAAAAAACTAAAAAGATCTAAATAGCCCTGGCTGGCGTAACTCAGTGGATTGAGCAAGGACTGTGAACCAAAGGGTCACCGGTTCGATTCCCAGTCAGGGCACATGCAGGCCCCAGTGGGGGCCACGTGAGAGGCGACCATACACTGATACTTCTCTCCCTCTCTTTGCCTTTCCCTTCACCTCTCTAAAAATACATAAATAAAATCTTTTTTAAAAAAGACCTAAATAAATGAAAAGAAGGAAAGAAATGTAAAAAAATAAAACATGCAAGTTCTGATGAAGAGCAAAGTGAAAATTTGTCTCAGCTGTTGGTGATCACCTTCTGACTTCTTTCTGGATCTGTCTCTGGTTTTCTCTCAGCTCCAGGTCTTATTGTCTTATTCTTGCAGGGTTGGGGGGTGGGGAGCATCTTGTTGGTTATTAAGCCTGCCCAGCTGGTTTTAGAGATCTTCTAGGTACCTGCAGGCAGAGGGGGGCTGCGCTCCATGTTTTCCTTTCCTGTGGTTCTACAAGGAGGGGGGCTCAGTCTGGGCTACAGTAATCACAAGTGCCCAGTTTCTGACTCATGCCCTCAGAGCCCTATGGGCCCGCACTGTCCACTTTGTGCACTTGTGCCAGTATGGCTCAGATAAGCCACCTGGCTTTGCACCCCTTTCATCAGTCCATGAGTTGCATTGAGTGGGAGTGAATCCTGTCCCCACTCATCCTTCTTCACTGGCCCAGCCACTGAACCCGAGAGGACCCTGTGCACTCGAGGTCACTGTGCATGCAAGGTCCTTGGGTGCAGCCTGCTGTTCCTCACAGGCACAGGGCTTTCCACACAGACCAGCTCTCTGACCAGTCCAGGATCTATCTGGGTCACTGCCAGTAATGGCCCATCTCCTCTCCCAGCTCCAGGTGTCACTCAGTTCCCCATTTTCTCTGGTACTGTCCCAGCCTGCAGCCACTGCCCCAGCCATCCACCACAGTCTCAGCTGCAGTTCCCCACCAGCTGTGTATTGCTTGCTGCCTTCTTTTCCCCTCAGCAACTTTATGCATCCCGGTCTCTCCTAGTGTGGGTCTGGATCTCTGCCCTGGGAGGGGAGGGAGCAGCTAGGCTACTATCACTGACCTGGCTCTCCTCCAATATTGTCCCTGCAGCAGCCTTGGTCTCTGGCACCAGGCCTGGGGAATTCCCCATGGGCCTATAAAACTTCCTTACCACCCATTTTGAAGTGTCCTCTGCATACTCTGGCTTCCAAACTTCATATCAGCTGAGATTCTGTTGGCTGTTCACTTTGCTTGTCATAAGATTGGCCAAGTGTCCCAGCTGGGTGCCAAACAAGTAGGCTCAGCTCCCACCTATATCCCCACCATCTTCTCTCTCCAGAAGTAATCAATTTCTAGACACAAGCAAATGACTGGCAAATACTCAATGAGACCTTCTGACTTCCCCAAATTAGTGATTCAGCCTCTAGTTCCTATTCTGACTTTCCTAAGTTAAACTATTTAAAATCATGCTTCTGATTGTCAAAGTAGTTAGGTTTCCCTTTTTCATTTAAAAAACAAAATAAAACAAGCAAACCAAGTGAACTTCGTTGTTGAAATCATTGCTACTGGAATGACCATGGACTATTTTCCTATAATGACACTCTAAGGGTAGAGAAAGTGACTGTGTGTGTTTGACTTTGTGTACATGTATTAAGAGAGCATTTGAACCAGACAGTTCAGTAAAATGATCAGTATTCTTTCTCAGTATCTTCCTGTGGGAATATTTCTCTATTTCTGCATGGAAATTTTTATTTCATAGTATGCTGTCAAAGGAAAACAGATCCTTTCTCAGAGGTGTATCAATAATGACTATACTTTAGGACAATAACTTCTGACTCAGTAAGTACTGACTTTGATGATTATTAGTCCAAATGAGATTCCCAAGTAAAAAAGGAAACTGACTTAATTACAGTATTTCTGAAATGTATGGGTAGAAGATGACCCATAATTGGTTTTGCTATTTTCACCTGCCAACTGCACATCACAGGCTGACTTATGAGTGCTTATTCTAAGCTGTGGAAATTCAGTCATTGTCACTTTTCCCCTCTCCCTGCCTTCTAATACACAAATAGCTATTAAATCTCTCTATACTACATACACCCTTTTCATTCTTAAATTCTCCCCTCCTTTTCATCTACACTGCCTCTAACTTATTAGTGTTTGTTTTTCTTTAGCAGTCTAATTTGTCTTTCTCTCGCTGGTCTCTGTTCCTTTGAGAACTTCCTTTACCCAGCTGACTAGATGCTGTTTCCAAAACAGTAATTTCTTTCATTATCCCCTATGTGGAAATGCTTAGATCGTTCTTACCACCCAAACAAATGAGAGAGTTTAAAGAGCTCTTGGCCACAATGCCTCACTCAGGCTGATTTCCAGCCTCAGTTCTGGTTCTCACAGGACAGTCTTTACTCCAACAAGACAAGATGATTTTAAAGACTCGAATGTCCCTAATCTTTTATGCTCCTGTTTCTTTACATTTAGGGTTCTGCAGTTTCCTTCAGCTCCTACCATATACCTTATTTTTCAAGAACTCTCTGGAATAAGAGCTCTTCGTGCAAATGAATATTTTCCTCTGTGCTGCATAGCAATTTTCACTTATTATTAGGAGACTCAACACATTTAGTCGAGGCAGAATGAAACTTTGACATGTGAACAGATAGAAGCTAGAATAGAGTATAATACTTAGCACTTTCTCAATAAATACTTTTTGAAATAATAAATACATAAATATCACAGAGCTTCCTTTCCCTGTTCCTCCCCTCTTCAAATGCTGATACAAGATAGGTGAACAATAAACACAAATCTTCAGTGATGTCTATCTAGGGCTTTGTACTTTGGTTACAACATGGCATGTGAACGTTCCTTATTCGGGGTCTGGAGTTGATCTTTCATATGATTTCCCCAAAGCACTTTCCCAACACTCACAACTGCAAAAATTTGTCTATTTATGTCACCAGTAAAAAACCTAACATTCAATTTCACGAAATATTAAATAATTAAATTATCAAATATAAAATTCTCCCCCAAGAACTTGAAACATTTCAAATTCTTTAATATGTGCTTCATATTTTTAAAGGAACATTTTTTTACAGATAAAGTAAATTCCTATTTAGAGTCTTACATTGTGTCATTCTTCTCCCCGACTCCTTTCCTGAAGTGGACACCAGCCAGCAGTGTCCACGTCATTATGGATGAATTAAAACATACACACAGACTACCAAGTCTGGTGGAGGAATAAAGATAACCAACAGGCTTTTCTCTCAAGAGGAGCCAAAGCCACAGCCTCCACCATCACAGGTCTTTTTTCTAATAATCATCCCCTTACATTCCAAGATGGTTCTTTCTATCCCAGTTACAACAAAGGAGCCAGTGCCCCTCATTACATTACAGAAGAAGGACATTAGCAAATGAATAGGCAGGCAGTTACACTGAGCTTCCAGGTACTTGCAGGGTAAGGGGGTTTTAGGCAAAAAACAAATCTCAAAAGCAGCCCAAGTATATTGCAAATCTGATTACCCAGGAAAGAACCTATCTGTGGGCATGGGTCCTGTGCATCTCCAAGTGGGAGCTGGGCCCACGCCATGCAGAAGGGTCTGCCATACTTTCCCATATCTCATATCCCAGCGCTGGTCAGAAGCAACCTCTATCTGGAATCCAATCCATTTTTAAAACTTTACACACACACAGCATTTCCAAAAATGATGCCTAACATTGCTTTAAGATAGAAGCATTTTGAGTGTATGTGAGTTTTAAATTTATATAAATATGATCACTATGGACATGTCATGCTGCATTCAAAATATGTTTTAATATCTTCCCTATGTAATCATTAACTTTTCCAATTGTCTGATATTTGTACTACTATATTACATTATATTTAATATATTTAATATACTATATTAAATATATAGTGTAATATTAAATATTTAATATACTATATTATATATTCAATATACTAAATATATTATGTTTAACAATGTTATATTTAATTCATCTTTTTAAATAACATGTAGGATATATATATACACAATCCTATATATACATTCTTTTTACTGAGTCATTTTCTATTTCAATAAATATTAAAATTTATTCTTCAAATTTACATCCCCAACCCAAAATCTAAACATTATTGTATACAGTGTAAATATATTTTCCTAATGGACCCTATTTCCTTTAACTTTTCTTACAATTTTTGTAGGTGTTTATTAAATTTATTGGGATGACATTGATTAATAAGATTATATAGGTTTCAAGTGTACATTTCTATCATACATAATCTGTACATATTGCATTGTTTGTCTACCACCTGAAGTCAAAATCCATTGTGGATTTTGTGGTTATAAAGAACTGTATTTTTATGAAGTCAGATTACTACATTTTTCTCTTTGATTAGGGATTTTTTTACCTCCTTCTTGAAGAATATATTTTACCCCGATGCCATAAATATATTCTCCTTTATTCCTTCTATTGATTTTGATGCTTCCTCTTCCATATTTTAATTTTAAATCTAGCTTTATTTATTTTTTTTATTTTTTTGCTTGCACTATGGGTTGGTAAATATTTTTATTTAGAAATGTAATGTTATACCTATCACACAGCCATATATGGGGGGTACTTAAATCCTCAAATTCTCATTAGAACACCCTTTATTCATATAAATTGTTAAATAAACTTCTTCATTGAACATATAGTATATGTTCCAAAAGGTATGTAATATTAAGGGTACAGATTGATACACTTTTACTGCCACTTTGATCCAAAAATAGAATAATATAGTGATACAAAAGTCCTCCACAAACCCCAAGTGATTATCCTCAAACGCAACTTCTTAACTTATTATACCAAACATATATATAATCACAATTCATATAAATGAGCTAAACTCAGATATTAAAAAATGATTTTAGATTGCATTAAAAAAACCAAAATGATTAACTGTGTGCTCCTAAAGTTATATATTTAAAATAATATATTATTTTATATGAGCTTAATAAAAAAGATGAATCAAGTATATTTTAATAAAAGTGAAGCTAATTTAATATTAACATATGAAATAGAAATTAATGAAACAAGCAGATAAGTTATTAGAAGCATGGATTAGTTCTGTGTGTATTTTTAAATTAATGTGAATAGTGTCATGCAGAATTATTTATCTGTGTCTGACTTCTTTTGTTCATAGTGTTGGATATAGCAATTGTTCATATATTTCATTAGTTTATAGTAGTGAACTGTATGAATGTACCCAAATGTTTTTATCTACCCTGGTGTTGATAAACATTAGTGTTGTTTCCACTTTGTATTTACATAAACCTGGCAGCCATGAGTATTTGCATACATATGTATCTTTTCACGAATATATGCACATTCCATTGGGTGCATGCCTGGCAATGGAACTGCTGGGCCATGCAGTATGTTTAGCTTCAGTGGATAATGTAAACGGATTTCCAAAGGACTGTACCAGTTTACACTTCCACTAGCAGTATATGAAAATTTTAGTCTTAAAGGGTTATTACTGTTTTTGCTTTTTGCTTTCTGTCATAGATATTTTGATAGTGGCATCAGACTGTACTATAATTTTCATTTATGTGATAACTAATCATTTTCACATTTCCTAGAATGTTATAGTTCAAGTCCATGGGTCGTACAAGTTCTTTGGCTTCCCCTTTTCCTTTACTATTCTTAACCCCTCCCTGTCTAATTTGCACCTACCATTTATGCTTCTTATTCCCAGTACTTTTATCCCCATTATGCCCCCCACCCACTCCCTACTGATAACCCACAATATGATCTCCATTTCTGTGAATCCATTCTTGTTCTAGCTGTTTCCTTAGTTGTTTTTTGTTTTTCTTTTTATGTTTGGTTGTTGCTAGTTGTGAGTTTATCATTTTAGTGTGGATATTTTTGATCTTCTACTTTTTCTTCAGTAAGTCCCTTTAACATTTCATATAATAAAGTTGGTGATGATAGACTACTTTTACTTGACTTTATCTGGAAAATGCTTTATCTGCTCTTCCTTTCTCGGTGATAGCTATGCTAGATAGAGTAATCTAGCTTGAAGGTCCTTGACTTTCATGACTTTAAATACTTCTTTCCAGCTCTTTCTGGTCCATATGGTTTCTTTTGAGAAGTCAGCTGATAGTTTTATGGGAACTCCTTCATAGGTAACTATCTCCTTTTCTCTTGCTGCTTTTAACATTCTCTCCTTATTTTTTATCTTGGTTTATGTAATTATGATGTGCCTTGGAGTGTGCTTCCTTGGGTCCACCTTCCTTGGGACTCTCTGAGCTTCCTGCACTTCCTGGAAGTATATTTCCTTAACCAGATTAGTAGAGTCCTCCATTGTGTTTTCAGATAACTGTTCAATGTCTTGTTCTTCCTCTTCTCCTTCTGGTACCCCTATGATTCAGATGTTGAAATGTTTAAAATTTTCCTGGAGGTTCCAAAGGCTCTTTTCATTTGTTTGAATTCTTGTTTCCTCATTCTGTTCAGGTTGAATGTTAATTTCTTCCTCTTGTTCCAAATCATTGATTTGAGTCTAGGTTTCCTTCCTGTCACTGTTGGCTCCCTGTACATTTTCCTTTATTTCACTTGGCATAGCCCACATTTCTTCTATTTTGTGAGCATACTCAACCATTTGTGTGAGCATTCTGATTACCATGGTTTTGAACTGTGTATCTGATAGGTTGGCTATTTTCATTGCTTAGTCGTACTTTTTCTGGAGCTTTGATCTGTTCTTTCATTTGGGAGGGGTGTATGTGTGTGTGTGTGTGTGTGTGTGTGTGTGTGTGTAAATAATTTGCCTCCATGCACCTGTTACATAGTAAGAGGTTGAGCCTTAGGTATTTGCCAGGTGGGACACCCCACCATTGCCACCATTGCATAGTGAAGTGGTATGATGGAGACGGGTCTGAGAGGGACCAATTTGCCTTGCCTGACTCTTGGGTGCTTTCAGTCATTTCCTCTGCTATCCACAAGAAAATCGGGACCTTCAGGTGCTGATTCCTCCCTGGGTGTTTTTTTTTTTTTTGTACTTTTTAGGACCCTGTGGGTCTCTCCAGTGGACCCTCCTTTGAATCTGGGAGTATTTCCTGGCAACACCACACCCACAGGTTTTTTCAGTCAGAGGTTTTGCAGCTTTATTTCCCCACGTTGGAACCCCTGGTTTCTTAGACTGTCTTGTTCCCCTGGTGTTTCTCCCAGTTTATCCACAAGTGATGGTGGGACCACCTGATCACCAGCCACTGGCTCACCCAGTCCACCAGCCACCCCACTGCCTGTCCTGGTGTTGCAGCCAATGCCTTCCTGTGACTACCCTCCACTGAGGCTGCATGTCTCCGCCCCTCCTCCCTGTTGGGATGGGGCCTGAGAGGGAACAATGAAGCTTGCATGCTTGGCTCTAGCCCACTATCCAATGAACCCTCCTGTGAGCTTGGGAGTTTCTACCACCATGAAAACCCCCACCTCCTAACCAGTCAGCTGTGAGTCTCAGTTGTCTATTAGTCAGCCCCTCACACAGAGTCTGTCACCTCACCACAGTCTCTCTCTCAGCCAGCCATGCCCATGCAGTCCAAAGCCTCACCTCATGTTCCCTCCATCCATCCATCTTATAGGTCTGGTTGGCCTGGCTGACTCTTTCTTTAATTCCATGGTTGTTGAATTTTCCTGAAGTTTTATTTTCTAGCACTTCGGTTGTTCATTGATATTACATTGGTTGTTATCCTACTTTGGGTTGTGCATGGAAGTGAAGGGTTTCTACCTACCTCACCATTTGGCCAAAATGCGCACCTAGTCTTGAGTTTGTTTTTTGTAAGGTTTTATTTCTTTGTTTTTAGAGGGGAAGTGAAAAACAAAAAGAGGGAAGGAAACATCAGTTTGTGGTGGCCTCTTACACACCCCCTAATGGGGACTTGACCCAAAAGGCAGGCATAATTATTCTTTTAGTTTTAAACCTCCCTGGTGCCAGGTTGTTCATGCTCTCTCAATGCTACTTCATAGCCCCTTGTTTCATTGACACTATAAGGATTTATCAGATGTTCATTGCCTACATAATGGTTTGTCTATTCCTGAGTTATTGGCTCAAATTCTTTCCCTGTAATGGGCTATCTTACCAACTAAATTGTCTAATTACTCCCTTGCTAAATCTAAAATATTCATAAGGAGTCTATGAAACCTTGATTTACTGCAAAAGGAAAAACAATCAACATCCTTAACACCAATCCAAATGAACCTATGCAGCCCAATGTTCATAGCAACAAAATTGACAATAGCCAAGGGCTGGAAGCAACCTAAGTGCCCATCAGGAAATTAATGGATCAAAAAACTATGGTACAGTACACAATGGCATTCTATGTAGCAGAAAGAAAGAAGGAGCTCCTACTTTTTGTGAGAGTATGGATGGAACTAGAGAGCAGTATGCTAAGTGAATTATGCCAGGAAATGAGTGAAAAAATATCATATGAGCTACCTTTAACAGGAACCTAATCAACAAAACAAACAAGGAAGCAAGATAAAACAAAAGACACTGAAATTCTGAACAGACTAACAGTGACCAGAGAGGAGAAGGGAGGGAATAATGGGGGAAAAGGGTGAAAGGTTTACAGGAACAATTATAAAGTATATATGGACAACAACAATGGGGGTTGGAAACAGGGGAAGGAGGTGTGGAGGGCTCAGGTGGTGGGGAGTTGTGGGGGGAAACAGCAGAAAAGTGTATATGAACAACAATAAAAAGGTTTAAAAAATAAATAAAAATGTTAAAAATGAAAAAAATTAAAGTGATTATAATGAGTCTTTTTTTTTGCACAGTGTTTTCAAATTGGAAAACAATGACATCTTGCAGATCATTTTGCTTCATGACAGAGGCAGATCAATTCTCATTAGCTTAGCGGGAATGTGGAAAAATGTGTTTTAGAGGGTTGCAAGTTCTGACCTGAAGACCCTTGAGCAGCCATTCAAATCCATAAGCTTCTGTGTTCTAGTCTCTATACTCAGGGTGTTTCTTGCAGACTCACTGGGACAATGCTCTTAAGACAGAGTATTGTTACAGGAAGATCTGCTGTTCCTCACCTCACAAAATGCTCTGAAGGAAATAATTGTATGTATTTTTTTCAAATCAGTAAAGAGAAATTGCACATTTATAGCTCAGAATATTTTCTTTTTTCAATTTTAAAGTATTTTATCAAAAAATAATTTTGCTGAGCACTTAGTATATACCACATATTGCAATAAAAGCTTTTATATTCATTATCTCATTTAACCCTTATATTGACATTTTTAAATTTTATTTTAATTGTTATTCTTATACAGTTTTCTGTTTTCTACTCCCATCCCATCCCACCACCCCAGCCCTCCCCAGCTCCCTCCCATTTCCACCCCCCACCCAGTTTTTGTCCATGTGTCTTTCATACTTGTTGCTCTAATCCCTTCCCCTTTTCCCTGGATATTCCTATCCCTCTCCTCTCCTGTTCTCAATTTCAGTGTCTTTGGTTATATTATGCTTGTTTGTTTTTTTTATTAGGTTCCTGTTAAAGGTGAGATCATATGGTATCTGTCTTTTACCTCCTGGCTTATTTCGCTTAGCATAATGCTCTCCAGTTCCATCCAAGCTGTCGTGAAGGGTAGGAGCTCCTTCTTTCTTTCTGCTGCATAGAATTCCATTGTGTAAATGTGCCATAGATTCTTGATCCATTCATTTACTGATGGGCACCTAGGTTGCTTCCAACATTTGGCTATTGTAAATTGTGCTGCTATGAACATTGGGGTGCATAGGTTCTTTTGGATTGCTGTTTCAGGTTTCTAGGATATAATCCTAGCAGTGGAATTGTTGGGTCAAAAGGTAGGTTCATTTTTAGTTTTCTTAGAAAATTCCATACTGCTTTCCATAGTGGTTGTAGCAGTCTGCAACCCCACCAACAATGTACTAGGGTCCCCTTTTCTCCACAACCTCTCCAACACTTGTTGTTTGTTGCTTTGTTTATGATGGCCATTCTGACTGGTGTGAGGTGGTATCTCGTTGTGGTTTTAATTTGCATCTCTCTGATAGCTAGTGATATCGAGCATCTTTTCATGTGTTTCTGGATCTTCTATATGTCCTCCTTGGAGAAGTGTCTGTTCAAGTCTTTTGCCCATTTTTTAATTGGGTTGCTTATCTTCTTAGAGTGGAGTCATGTAAGTTCTTTATATATTTTGCAGATTAAACCCTTGTCTGAGGTATCATTGGCAAATATGTTTTCCCATATAGTTGGTTCTCTTTTTATTTCAATACTGTTCTCTTTAGCCATGAAGAAGCTTTTTATTTTGATGAGATCCCATTTATTTATTCTTTCCTTTATGCCCCTTGCTTTAGGGGACATATCAGTAAAAATGTTTCTGCATAAAATGTCTGAGATTGTCCTGCCTGCATTCTCCTCTAGGACTTTAATAGTGTCATGGCTTATATTTAACTCTTTTATCCACCTTGAATTTATTTTTGTGTATGGTGTAAGTTGGTGTTCAACTTTCATTTTTTGGCATGTAGCTGTCCAGTTCTCTCAACACCACTTGTTGAAGAGGCTACTTTTACTCCATTTTATATTGCTGCCTCCTTTGTCAAATATTAATTGACCGTAGAGAAATGGGTTTACTTCTGGGCTCTCTATTCTATTCCACTGGTCCATGTGTCTGTTTTTGTGCCAGTACCAGGCTGTTTTGATTACAGTGGCCTTGTAATACACTTTGGTGTCAGGTATTGTAATCCCTCCTACCTGGCTCTTCTTTCTCAAAATTGCTGCAGCTATTCAAGTTCGTTTATGGCTCCATATAAATTTTTGAAGTGTTTGTTCTGTGTCTGTGAAATATGCCATTGGTAATTTAATAGGTATTGCATTGAATCTATAAATTGCTTTGGGTAGTATGGACATTTTGATGATGTTAATTCTTCTGATCCATGAACACGGTATATGTTTCCATTTGTTTGTGTCTTCCTTGATTTCTTTCTTCAATGTTGTGTAGTTTTCTGCATACAGGTCCTTTACATCTTTGGTTAGGTTTATTCCTAAGTATTTTATTTTTCTTTTTGCTATATCGAATGGGATTTTTTTCTTGATTTCTGCTTCTGCTGTTTCATTGTTTGTATACAAAAATGCCTTTGATTTTTGGATATTGACTTTGTATCCTGCTGTTTGGCCAAATTCATTTACTAGGTTGAGCAGTTTTGGGACAAGTCTATAGGATTTTCTATGTACACTATCATGTCATCTGCAAACAATGATAGTTTTGTTTCCTCCTTTCCAATTTGGATGCCTTTCATTTCCTTTTCTTGTCTAATGGCTGTGGCCAATACTTCCAATATTATATTGAATAGAAGTGGTGAAAGTGGACAACCTTGTCTTGTTCCTGATCTTAGTGGAAAAGATTTTAGCTTTTGCCCATTGAGTATGATGTTGGCTGTAGGTCTCTCATATATGGCCTTGATTGTGTTGAGGAATGCTCCCTGAATTCTCACTTTGCTGAGTGTTTTTATCATAAACGGGTGCTGTATCTTATCAAATGCTTTTTCTGCATCTATTGATATGATCATGTGATTTTTGTCTTTGCTTTTGTTTATGTGATATATTACATTTACTGATTTGTGTATGTTGAACCATCCTTGCATCCCTGGGATGAATCCCACTTGGTCATGATGTATGTCTTTTTAATGTATTGTTGGATGTGGTTTGCCAATATTTTTGTTGAGGATCTTAGTGTCTATGTGCATCAGCGATGTGGGCCTGAAGTTTTCTTTCCTTGTTATGTCTTTATCTGGTTTGGGGATTAGAATGATGCTGGCTTCATAAAAAGAGTTTGGTAGTCTTCCATCATTTTGGATTTTTTCAAAAAGTTTGTGAAGGATAGGGGTTAGCTCTTCCTTAAATGCTTTGTAAAATTCTCCTGTGAAACCATCTGGTCCTGGGCTTTTGTGTGTCAGGATTTTTTTTTTTTTTTGATTACTACTTCTATTTCATCTGCTGTTATTGGTTGGTTCAGGCTTTCTGCTTCTTCATTGAGTTTTGGGAGATTTTATTTTTCTAGAAACTTGTCCATTTCACCTAGGTTTTCAAATTTCTTGGCATACAGTTCTTCATAGTAATTTCTTACAATCCTTTGTATTTCTGTGGTGTCAGTTGTAATCTCTCCTTTTTCATTTCTGATTGTGTTTATTTGGGTCCTCTCTCTTTTTTTCTTGATGAGCCTGCTTAAAGGCTTGTCAATTTTGTTTATCTTTAAAAAAAAAAAACAGCTCCTGGATTCATTGATCTTTAGAATTGTGCTTTTAGTCTGTATGTCATTTAATTCTGCTATGATCTTAGTTATTTCCTTCCTTCTACTTGCTCTGGGCTGTCTTTGCTGTTGATCCTTGAGTTCTTGTAGGCGTAGAGTTAAATTGTTTGTTTGAGATGTTTCTATCTTTTTTAGGTAGGCCTGTATTACTATGAACTTTCCTCTAAGGACTGCCTTTGCTGTGTCTCATAAGTTTTGGGTTGTTGTGAGTTCATTTTCATTTGTTTCCAGAAACTTTTTGATTTCCTCCCTAATTTCATTCTTGACCCATTCATTGTTTAATAGCATGCTATTCAGTCTCCATGATTTTGAGGGCTTTGTGTTTTTCCTTTTGGGGTTGGTTTCTAGTTTCAGTCCCTTGTGGTCAGTGAAGATGCTTGGTATGATTTTAATTTTCTTGAATTTGTTGAGGTTAGTTTTATGACCTATCATGTGGTCTATCTTTGAGAATGTTCCATGTGCATTTGAATAGAAAGTGTATTTAGTTTCTTTGGGATGAAGGGCTCTATATATATCAGTTAAGTCCATTTCATCTAGGGTGTGGTTCAATGCCACAATATCTTTGTTGATATTTTGTTTAGAAGATCTGTCCATTTTTGACAGTGGGGTGTTAAAATCCCCTACTATAATTGTGTTGCTGTCAATATCTTTCTTGAAGTCCTCTAAGATTTTCTTGATGTATTTAGGTGTTCCTATGTTGGGTGCATATATATTTACAATGTTTATGTCTTCCTGGTGGATTCTTCCCTGGAGTATTACGAAGTGACCTTCTGGATCTCTCTTTATGGCTCTTCTTTTGAAGTCTATTTTGTCTGATATGAGTATTGCTACCCTGGCTTTTTTTTTCCTGTCCATTTGCTTGGAAAATTTGTTTCCAGCCCTTCACTTTGTGTCTGTGTAGGTCTTTTGTCCTGAGGTAGGTCTCTTGTAGGCAGCATATGTGTGGGTCTTGCTTTCTTATCTATTCAGCTATTCTATGACTTTTGATTGGAGCATTTAATCCATTTACATTTAAGGTTACTATTGATGGGTACTTATTCATTGCCATTTTTGTACCTGTGTTCCTCTCCCTCTCTTTCTCCTTTCCTGCCTTTCCTTAAAGCAGTCCCTTTAGTATCTCTTGCAGAGCTGGCTTGATAGAGGTGTATTCTTTTGGACTTCTTTTGTCTGGGAAGCTCTTTATTTGGCCTTCTATCTTGATTGAAAGCCTTGCTGGGTAAAGTAGTCTTGGTTGCAGGCCTTTGGTTCTCATTACTTGGAATATTTCTTGCTGTTCTCTTCTGGCTTGGAATGTTTCCACTGAGAAGTCAGATGCTAATCTAATCGGGGCTCCCTTGTATGTTACTTCCTTT
Source organism: Anoura caudifer (assembly GCA_004027475.1). NCBI lineage: Eukaryota > Metazoa > Chordata > Mammalia > Chiroptera > Phyllostomidae > Anoura > Anoura caudifer. The sequence continues at coordinate 25,780 of PVKU01013931.1, forward strand.
TTCTCCCTTGCTGCCTTTAAGATTCT
>PVKU01013932.1:0-25817 GCA_004027475.1 Anoura caudifer
CCTGCAGTTTTCTGCATGTAACTTTTGTTACATGGTCCCATCATTGCTCTGTATATTTGTTTGTGTCAGACACCAGAGATTAACTGTTACAGCTACCCTCAGGGTCTTTACAGTGTCTGCTGGTCCTGGTGAGAGCCTAGAACATGTCTTTCTGGTTCAACCTGAGAATTTCACCCATCTGCTATTTCTGCATTGATACTCTTAGGGGTCCATCCCTTTTCAGGAAATATACTGAGCTGGTGTTATTGTATTACCAAAGTTCAGTGAACTCAGTATTGAAGCTATTGGGGAAAACAAAAACAAAAACAAAAACAAAAACAAAAATCATGTCCTCAGTGAAATCTAAAACACCCGTGCATACTGAACAGCAGATAAATTCACCCAACCAGAACTCATGGAAAGCTTGATTCCTAGCCAGTCACTCACAGGGCTTTCGCCCATCCAGGCATCAGAACTTTGTGACTGACCTATAAGGGTGGTCAGCATAGCCCATTTTGAGAGTCATATATCAGCACAAAAAAAATGACATCCATAGTTCATGACTAATGAAATAGTGTTACTCTCCCAGGGAGAGAATATGGTCTAACGGTGATACAAATATGGCTCAGTCCCTGGCTGGTGTGGCTCAGTGGATTGAGCACCAGCCTGCAACCAAAAGGTCGCTGGTTTGATTTGTATTCAGGGCACAGGCCTAGGTTGTAGGCCAGGTCCCTGGTTGGGGACAGGCAAGAGGCAATCAATTGATTTTTCTCTCCCTCTCTTTGTCCCTCCCTTCCATTCTCTGCCCTGGCTTGTGTGGCTCAGTGGATTGAGTAAGGCCTGAGAACCAAAGTGTCGCATGTTTGATTCTGAGTCAGAGCACATGACTGGGTTGAGGGCCAGGTCCCCAGTGGGGTCGCTCAAGAGGCAACCACACATTGATGTTTCTCTCCCTCTCTTTCTCCACCCCTTCACCTTTCTCTAAACATAAGTAAATAAAAACCTTTAAAAAAAAGAAAATGGCTCAAGAACTTGGTTAATCTGGGTTTGAATTATTGTTCTCATCAAGGAACTCAATCTACTAAACTCAGGTTTCTGACTGCAATATGGGCATGATCACCTTTTCTTTATAGGAGAACCACAGAGGTATTAGGAAGGGAATGTACACCATGTAAACAGTGCCTGGCATAAGCACTCATGAAATCATAGTTGAAATATCAGATAATATGTATAAGATTTTCTGGTGTCATGCTGGTTCAGTGAGTTGGGGGTGGGAGGAAGGAGACCACAGGTGAGGAGGAGTTAGGTGAGGCATGACAGAGTATCGAGGGCTTTTTATGTTTGGGTTAGTTCTGGGTGAAATATCTGGACCATGCTCTGACTGAAGCAGTGGCAGCCTGTAGGGTGCCATGAGGATCCAGCCTGTCTACCAGAATCCCTGGTAGTAAAGTGAAATAAAATGCTCAAGGCTTTTCAGCACAAACCATAGCTACACTGACCTTCAGTTTAAGGAAAGACCTCCTAAGACCCCAAATATAGCCACTAAAGTTGCTTTAGTGCTTTTTCCCCTTGACACCTTTATCGTAGGCTGGCTTCTTCCTGAAGATGAGCAAGGTGGTGGTGGTGGAGGTGGCGAATGGGTGGTTTACCTGCCCCTACTTCCAAATTTTACCACCTGGGCATCCCATACTATACATCAAAGGCAACCAGAGTTACTCCTGACATTCCACTTTGATGACTTGCACCCATTTTAGCCCTAAGAGAAAAGTCACACATGGGACCATTCAGCTTTAAGACACTTAGCAGAAACAATGGCTGCTGGCTAAGGAATTTTACATATTGCAGACATTTAACAAACAACAGGCAGACTGTATGAGTCTCTTCTTAGCTAATTTAAGCTCAGTTGACATTTTCTGAGGGGGCTGAGCTTGCAATTAGGTAAGATGCTCTATTTTTCACCTTCTAGGAAATGCTACTTCCTGGCCCTGGCAAATGTTCCTGACAGGTTTTTCCACTTGAGTGTGTGTGTGTAGCAATGTTACTCTAGGGGAAAGCCGGAGGGTGTGCAACAGTGGGAGATGTTGCTGCCACCCCTCTTTTTAGTGTTGAGCATGTCTTTTAAATAGTCCTCATTGTCAGTTCTTGTAGCAAATGGAAGAATGTTGTATGTCAAATTTCTTTATTAGTAAGTAATTTGTATTGAAAAGACCTAAGTACGCTATCCCTGCCACTGGTCTCTACCCTTGTGTACTAGTGAAAGACTGGCAAAATCAAGTATCAGTGTGAGTGCAGGTGTAATGGTTTTTACTTGCTGTCTTCTTTTTTCTTCTTGAAAAATCAGGAATTTTTCAATCCATAGACTGAGTTTTTAATATGTATGTACATTCTCTGTTCTCTTTGTCCAACTCTAGTTACGTTCAGCAATATGTTGGCCAGTACACCATTTGAGTCAGTCTGTCCTCTGTCAGTCAAGATATTCTGTGTACCCTTCCTTTAGGGACTATAGTTTTGTGTGTATCTTAAGGAAAGATGTTGAAAAGTGTTTATTATTTAGATAATATAAGCATGTTATTAGCAACTTGTATTATGATGTCACTGTGCTGAAGATGACAAGTCTCAGCATGGATCTGTAGAGCATTAGACTGTCACTCTGTGATTCTGCCAAAAAAGTGACCTCTGTTCAAAAGTACTTAAACGGTCAAAATCTAAACAAACAAACAAAAACTCCCACAACATCCTTAATCTGAGTGGTTCATGAGAAGTGCAGAAAGTTTAAACCATGATGAGCAAATGATGCCAATTAAAAGATGAAGAAAAAGACCTCCTTGAAAACATCACCATTTTAAACCACCCTTATAATAATTTGTTTACAAAGAAAATATTGATGATGCCCAAATCATTGGGTGAAATATTGTGGAAAAATAAGACATTTACACAGTCTCAGACTACTTATTTATTATTATGAAGAGGAAATTCTCCATTAATTACAATGGAGAAAACTTGAAGCACTTTAATGTTTAACTTCAGTCTAATAATGAAGAAAATTCAGGCAAATTAAATTAGAGGCATTCTGCTTGTAATGAACTTTTCAAAAACCTCACTATTTTGTGAGAAAAAAAAACTGGAAATGTGTGAGTATGTTCTGGATAAAATTAGACTATGGAGACATGACAAGTAAATGTATAATCTTTGATTAGAAACAAGGTAGAAAGGATGATCTTGGGGCAGTTTGGGGATTTTGTGGACTGATACCTATAAAAAGTATGTCTATGAGAGAGAGAAAGAATCAGAAAGAAATAGAGACACAGAATGGGAGAGGATCAAATACAGTAAAGTTTAAACAATTCCTTAATCCAAGTAAATGGTATATGGGTGTTCATTGTACTATTATCTCTACTTTTTTGTAGGTTTCAAAGTTTTATAACCTAAAAGTTGGAGGAAAAATCAGGATATGCAGAAAGCAGATGTGAGTAACCGAGAAGTAAGCACATCCTGAATTTCCTGTTAGCTTTGGGCCACCTTGGGGCTGTACACTGAGCTGTGAGCTCTGGAGGATGACTTACGGAGGATGTTTTTCAAAGTAGAAACCAACTCATAGATACAGGAAATAAACTGACAGTTATTAGATGAAAAGGGGGTTGAGGGACTGGATGAGAAAAGCAAAGGGACTAAACAAAAACAAAGCAGACTCAGACAGCAATAGGTGATAACCAGAGGGAAAGGAGGTGGGGGATGCAGAAGAGGGTAAAGTGGGGATAAATGGTGACAGAAGGAGACTGTACACCTGAAACCTATACAACCTTATTAACTAATAAACTCAATAAAATCTTTAAAAAATGGTGTCTCCAGCATCCTGGAACAGTTCTCAGAATATATATGTGGTAAATGTGTAAGAAAGGGTGCTTTTCCCCCCCAGGATATGCTCCCATGGAGCAAGTGTAGAGTAAGCTCTGGGACAAACAAACAATCTGGTGTTCCCAGGCACCTGTCTCAAGGCCTTCAGGTTTCTGGAAGAGCCAGATTACTAAAACTGCCTTAACATAGATGCCACCATGGAGCTTGAGTGTGTTTGGATGGAGATTGTCCCCTGGCAATGCCTTGAGCCTCACCTGCCTACTTCAGCAAGGAATAGCAAAGCTTTCAAGGCTATGTTTGCTGTCCTTCTTTCTCCTGCCATTGGTCCTAGAGGATCCATGAAACCCCAAGTTGGCTAGAAGGACTGATGCTTTTCATGGACCCCTTCAGTAGGGGATTGGATTTTCTGTTTCCACCCCTTACCCTTGATGTGATGGATTACATTACTCACTCTTCAAATGAAGAACAAGACTTGCATATCTGATTTATGTTTTTGGTAACTATGAAGCAAAAAATTCCCAGAGTTCTTTACCCTATTGTTAGCAGGCTTAGATAAGAACTTTTGTTGCTGCCATTGGCTGTATCAGATGACCAGGTCATTGGCAATACTCAAAGAGTCTGCGATAATTTCAGATTCAAAAGGTTATTGGCAAGGGCATCCAGTGTTAAGACAACTGCCTGAAATTCAATTAGTTGTACAGATCTTTGAGTTCCATTCTTTTTAGAAACTTCTTGGCCAAGTTGCATCACATCTAATGGTGGTGATAAGCTGTACAAATTCCCTTTGTTTTTCAATCAGTTGATCCCAATGGCCTCCCCAATAAGTCAAGTGTTCCAGAAAATGGATGACTTACTGGGCACAATGAATGGCATGTCGTTAAATAAAAGTCAGAGTAGAAAAAGCCACTCTTTCCTGCAAGTGGAATATGCCAGAGATGCCAGGTTTTGCCCTATCATGCAGTGAGGAGATCTTGGAGTCTTTGCCAGTCTTCTGGAGTACTCCTTCCATGACCCAAGGCATATGATAGCTGGGTATGGACAGTCACAGGCTTAGGGCCTATTTCCAGGGGATCCCACTATGTGGCCACCAATTGCCACTCTTATGGCATGTGGCATGAGGCCAAGTGTTTCTTCAGAAAATCATGGGTGACTTATGGTGATCATAGGTGGCCCAGAGACTGCCAGAGGTAGGAAAGATGGTTTCTAAAGCTTTTATAGTGAAAGGGTCTCTGGGGAGGCACTAGTAAGAGTGTCCATTGTACTGTATTTTGGAGGGGTCCCCATTCAAATTGTGCTTATTTGAAAGTACCAGCATAAATTGGTTTAAGTACAATTTTTAAATGAGGAACATGTCTCCAGAATCCCCTAAAATATGTTAATTTTTTAATGTTGTGGGTATTGACAGGGTTGGCCAATAGTTGTGTTAGAGTCAGAGGAGGAAATGTGATTACAGAAGCAGAGTTTGGAATGGTGGGAACTAGGAGCTGATGAATGTGGGCAGCCTATAAAAGCTGGACAAGGCAAAAGAATGGATTCTTCCCTAGAATGCCAAAAGAAATACCATCCCACCAACCAGTTTTTGTCTTCAGATTTTTATAACTATGAGATAATACATTTGTGTTATTTTAAGATACTATGCTTGTGACGATTTGTTACAGCACTAATAGAAAACTAATACAGGGTACTTAATGAGTGGACCTTGACACCAAGATAGAGGAAATCCACCATGAAGTCTCATTTATTATTTTCCAAGTTTAAGAACAGGCCAAATTAGTCTGTTAAGTGGAAACACAGTTGGAATGATTACCACGTCTATTAATAGATCATGCATACCTAATATCAATTCTTAAAGGGCCTGTTTTAATTTATATTAGGGGAGAGGGGCGTTTCATGGAGTCCCATCTTTTCAAGATAATTGTAAGTGCCAAAGACTTAATTTTATGTCTTTTATTCAGTGGGTCAGAGTGTCCATGCCAACTTAAGATTTTTAGGGCCATGGGCACTGTGACTATGGGATATTTAGGCAAGGCAAAATCTCAATGTTTAGGGTGAGTTATACTTATATACTCTCTATTTTATGTTTGATTGTGCCCTCAGAGTGCAGAGGGTATTTTGTTTAAATTTAATGGGATCCCCAGGTACAATTGTACTTTGGGTCCCAGTCCTGAAAAAGGCCATGAAGGTTTACCAGTTGGTGCATTTTAGCAGAATGTTAAATTTAATCCCAAACTCAGAGGCATAAAAACCAATCAAAATCCTTTTATCTTTTTGTTGTACTGATGGTTCCCAACATATGATTGGAATTTTTGACTTTATGATTGTGCAAAAATGGTACATGTTCAGTAGAAATCATACTTCTATTTTGAATTTTGATATTTTCCTGGGCTAATGATGTGTGGTACAACACTCTCTCGATGCTGAGCAGTGGCAGTGAACCTCAGCTCCCAATCAGGCACATAAGCACATTTGTAAACAACCAATACTCTACAGTGTACTGTGTTGCCAGTGTTTTGGGATATTGTGTTTGGGTTTCCCCATCCCATCATGTCTACAAAAAGCCCAGCTGTGTCTCCTGATTCTAGTGAGAAAAAGACAAGGGCAATTAGTAATTGCCCTACTGTAGGCTAATGTAAGTGTACTGAGCATGTTTAAGACAGGGTATGCTAAGCTATAATTTTTGGTAGTTTACGTGTATTAAATGTATTTTCAACTTAGCATATTTTAAACTTATGATTGGTTTGTCACAACAGAAGTTACTCCATTTTAAGTCAAGGGGCATCTGTATATATTATCCTAGTAAATGTCGGGTTTCCAACTGGGTCAAATAGTGGACCTTTCACTTTTTATTTCTTCCCCCTGTACCCATGTTTGTTTGTTTGTTTGTTTTGTATGTTTGCTTCTTTGTTTTAGGCGGGTAGTACATAAACTTCAGGGGTCCTGACTACCCTGCTCATAAAAATTTTCTTCAAGAGAGTCTCAGATCACTATCCTCAGAGGTAGGGGCCTCTCCTATGGCAATGATCGGTTTACTAAGTTTAAGGATACTGGGCTTAAGTCAGGTTTAAATTAACCCTTGGTTTTGCCACAAAGATACAATGTGTGTTTTTCCCTAATAATCCCAAGGATCAGGAGCTCTATTGCAACAGAGGCATAGGCAGTCATAATAGCAAATACCCTGTAGACAGAGGCTGAAGTTTGGTGTTTCTGTAGACCATGGAATGTCACGGTCTTTTATCTACCTTGGTATAATGACTACATGAGTATTTTATTTTATTTTATTTTATTTTATTTTATTTTATTTTATTTTATTTTATTTTATTTTTAGAGAGAAGGAAAGGGAGGGAGAAAGAGAGGGAGAAAAATATCCATTGGCTACCTTTCGTATGAGCTCCAACCAGGGACAAAACCTGCAACCCAGCCATGTGCCCTGAACAGGAATCGAACCAGTGACCTTTTGTTTTGCGGGACAATGCCTATCCAACTGAGCCACACTGGTCAGGGCTGGGTCTTCTTGATCAGGCTGAATACAGTGAGTGAGAGGTGCTGGAAGAGACAGAAGATATTACTTTTGTTTGAGTACCATCTGCCTATCTGTTCCCTAGACACTCAGGGAACAGACCCTGAGTCTCAAACCTCTTCTTTGGCTTGAACAAAATCTCTCCATTTAAAACTCCTGTGGGAGGAATTACCAAGATGTCCTAACAGAGTTCATTGTGTTTCAAAAATTCCACTGGGCGGTGGTCAGTAACTCTGGCTTCAAGATCAAATCGCACAGAGAAAATCGCAAAAGAGCTCAGTCTCAGGTAGGATTTTCTACTCTTTCTCAATCTCTAGGTTCAACCTTGGCCATGAATCTTAAATCATTGCTTTTAAAAAAAAAAGTCAATTAACATAAATGCCATTTATGTTGTAGAAAATATGCCTGTGAGCAACCATACTTCTCATGTCATATTACTTAGCACTATATATAGTTAACATTAAAATGTTATCCATGTGGCTATTGTGTAGAAGTAGGACATGGATTTTTACAGGATGTGACAGGACTAATGGTGAGGAAAGTGTTTTGTGGCTTTTATAGTGCTGTTCTCCGAGGAGGTGAAACATCTATTATGAGATGTGACTTGCTCCCACACTCTGCCCCACTCAGTCTCAGATAACAACTGAGGCACTGATACCTGTAAGAGGGACCCAGGCCATACAATACCTTTTCTTGAGTAGCAGAGAGGGTTCAGGCATCGAGGTTTCTTTCTATCCCATATAGAAGCATGTAAAACCAGAACAAACAGAAGGTTGAGAATGGTTTCTTTGCTTTCCACAGGGATCAAAAGGAGGAATTGTGAAGTGGTGGAAGGCTGGGGCTCTAAAGCCAGACAAAGGGGTTCACATTCTTGTTCTGCCACATGCTAGCTATGTAACCTTGGGTCAGTTACATAGCTTTCTTGGGCCTGTCCATCAAAACTGTTAGAGGTCAAATTAGCTATTGTATGTAAAGCCCTTGGAGAAGTGCCTGTTAGGCCGACACCCTAAGCAGAGGTCTAGTATTGCTGGTGTTATGATTCTCATTACCATATTCTTGGTAAAATGGGGAGGCCTAAAGAGCCCAAGACTGGACAATGGGTGTAGTCACCTCTTCTTTCCCTACCTAAAGAGAACCTTTTAAAGACATAGACAAGGTGGAGAATCTTCCCTGGCTATGTCTGCTCTTTTGCTTTGAACTCTAGTTACATGTTGGCTCACAGGTTGTTCGGTTTTGGATTTTTGGTGCGTTTCTTCTGAGCTCCAGTATTCTTCCCTTAGGGAAAACAGGCTAAACAAATGAATGAAGGTCAACCTCCTTTGGCCTTTAGGTGTCTCTGTGTCTCAAACCTATGTTTCTGAGGACTCCTGTTTGAAAGAATTTTACAGAATTGGCTTATACACAGTTTTACATTCTTGTTATAGGAAGTACAAGTAAGGATTGCATTTGTAAACATCTACTGAAAATCTTTCTTCCTGCTCTTTTCCTACATACCACCATATTACCTTTGTATACCAGAAGAACTACCACTAATAGTTTGTTGTAAATTTTTCATATCTTATTCTTTGCATTTACTTTTATCCATATGGATGACTGTCTGAAAAAAAAGAGAAATGGGTTGATGAGACACCCATTGTTTTTCTAGGTTCTTTCTTCAATTACCATTTCTTAAAGATCCTTTCCATGTCAGTACATAGATGATCCCTTCATTCTTTTTAATAGCTGCATTTTATTTCATATTATTGATATACTATAATTTCTTCATCTACAGACATTGGAAAATTGCCTGTGTCTTGTTAAGTGAATGTCTCTTCAGAATAACAAAGTCGATTACCCAGATAGTTTACAAAAAGTAAGATTGTATACAAGTTAAATATATAACAGAAGATATTATATAATCCTCTAAAAATAAAATATGAAATTAAAGAAATACTATAGCCAGTTCACTCCAGCCACAAAACTCATGTGAATATCATTTTTAAAAAACTGGTAAATACGCATGAAACTTTTTATGTCTTTCCTGTTTTGACACTAAAAATAGCATTTCTTGCTATGTAGGAGAATTAATTATTGTTATTTTTATCAGTTCTTCCAAAAATGAATCTATACTTTCAATGCAAGCACAGTTATGACTCTCAAGATTTTGCCATGAATGAGCTGATTATTCAGCAAACTGAAGAGAACACAAGTGGGAGTACCCATGATAGCGAGCTTTCCATACAATATATAAAAATCTACACTATAGATTTAGCAATTAAAACAGGAATCAAAAATACATCAATGGAGTAGAATTCCAAGAGGAAGATGGTGGCATGGTAGGAGGAGGAAGATTCCATGCCCCCCTACACATGGGAGAAAAACCTAGCTAATCTACAGAGGAACAGAGCAAACAGCCAATAGTACCACAGCATATATGAAAATAGGAGATAAAAAACTGTAGCAGACATTGAAAAACCAGACGGTAAGGAGAATTCTTCAGGACAATAAGAGCCCAGGGATCAGCGCAGAGAACAGAGCAGCTGAAGCCCCAGGCCCAGTGCTTGCCAGGTCTGCCACAGGACTCTAGGGAGGGAGCTGGGTCAACTGCTTACTCCCCAGCCAAACAAGGGTTGAGCAGCACCAGGAGAGACCTGGTTGCTTGAAGTCGCAGAGAGAGAAGTTAAGGTCTAAGTGACAAACACACTGGGGCCGTGAGCACCCACACATAGCCCTGGGCGGAGTGTACACTGGAGCCATGGGGCCAGAGGTGCCTGCAACTGGAGGAGGGGGCTTTGTGGAAGACCTGGAGCCCACGCCAGGAACCCAGGGAGTGCGAGTGATCCGTGGGAGAACCAAAGCCCACGCATGTGAACCCAGGGAGTGCGCACAATCCGTGGGAAACCTGGAGCTCACCCCCATGAACCCAGGGTGAGCACACGCAATGCAGGAAACCCGTGAAGTCCACACTCATAAACTCTGGCAGTGTGCATGCTCCGTAGGAGATCTGGAACTCACACCCATAAACCCTGGGGAATGCTCGATCTGGGAGACCCAAGCTCACACCCATAACCTCGGGGAAAGTGCATGCTCTGCAGCAGGTCTAGAGCCCATGCCCTGAGGCCCTGCGAGCACAGGTGCTGGGCTAGCCCTGGGGAGAGTAGCCCAAAGCTGACTGAGTGCTGAATAGGGAGAAAAGTGATACAGTCAGCCCGTTGCAGCCAGCAAGACCAGAAAAACTGGCTTGGCAAGTTTGAAACCAGCAAGAGTTAAATTGTTTGCTTCTTTGTTTTTTAATTATATTTTTGTTATATTTTTTATTATTTTTATCTTTTTTATCCTTCAATTCCTTTTGCTTTTCTTTACTTGTTTCTTGTTTTATTCCTTCTTCCTTCCTTTCCAATTTAATCTCTTCTTCCTTCCTCTTTTTTCTTTTTCTTCTTTTTTCATTTCTCTTTTTAAATACCCACGAGTGACACACACACACACACACACACACACACACACACACACAAAACCTGGAACTGTGAAAAAAACAGAGTTGGACCCAAAGAGGGGAAATCCCAATAGCTGAGACAGTGGAAGCTGTGAACACCAGGATACCCAAAGGAGACTGCACCACTGAATTCTCACAGGTATTCTACCACAGAAGTTCACACCATAAACAGATGGAGCCAGAACAGATCAATTTAAGAAGCTGAGGCTAACAAGAAGTGTCTCACAAACAATGGGAAGACAAAGAAACAATCCCCAAATGAAAGGAAAGGAGGAAGCCCCAGAAAGAATGCTAAATGAAACAGAGGCAACTCAACTATCAGATATTGAGTTCAAAGCAACGGTTGTCAGGAAACACCATAAACTCTCAATAAGCTACCACAAACTACAGGGAAGCTACAATGAACTCACTGCAAACTATATCAACATGAAAAAGGAAATAGAAACTATCAACAAGGGCCAAGAGAAAATGAAGAATACAATTTCTGAACTGAAGAACACAGTAGAAGGAATCAAAAGCAGAATTGATGAAGTAGAAGATCGGATCAGCGAATTGGAGGACAGAGTAGAAAAAAACACCCAGAAAGAGCAAGAAAAGGAAAAGAGGCTCAGAAAGAATGAAGAGGGATTAAGAGAAATGCAAGACAATATGAAATGTAATAATATCCATATAATAGGGATACCAGAAGGAGAAGAAGAAGAGCAAGGGATAGAAACCCTGTTTGAAAAAGTAATGATGGAAAACTTCCCAAATTTGATGAGAGAAAAAGTCACACAAATCCAGGAAACACAGAGAGTCCCAATCAAGAGGAACCCAAAGAGGCCCACTTCAAGGCACATCATAATTAAAATGGCAAAATTCCAAGACAAAGAGAGAATCTTAAAGGCAGCAAGGGAGAAACTGGAAGTAACATACAAGGGGAGCCCCGATAAGGTTAGCAGGTGGCTTCTCAATGGAAATGCTCCAAGCCAAAAGAGAATGGCAAGAAATATTCCAAGTAATAAGAACCAAAGGCCTGCAACCAAGACTAATTTACCCAGGAAATCTTTCAATCAACATAGAAAGCCAAATAAGGAGCTTCCCAGACAAAAGAAGTCTAAAAGAATACACCTCTACCAAACCAGCTCTGCAAGAGATACTAAAGGGCCTGCTTTAAGGAAAGGAAGGAAGAGAGACAGAGAGAGAGAGAGAGAGAAACACAGGTATAAAAATGGCAATGAATAAGTACCTATCAATAATAACCTTAAATGTAAGTGGATTAAATGCTCCAATCAAAGACATAGAATAGCTGAATGGATAAGAAAGCATGACCCACACATATGCTGCCTACAAGAGACCCACTTTAGGACAAAACACCTGCACAGACTCAAAGTGAAGGGCTAGAAACAAATTTTCCAAGCAAATGGACAGGAAAAAAAAGCTGGGGTAGCAATACTCATATCAGACAAAATAGACTTCAAAAGAAGGGCCATAAAGAGAGACCCAGAAGGTCACATCATAATACTCAAGGGAAGAATCCACCAAGAAGACATAAACATTGTACATATATATGCACCCAACATAGGAGCACCTAAATACATAAAGAAAATCTTAGAGGACTTTAAGAAAGATATTGACAGCAACACAATTATAGCAGGGGATTTTAACACCCCACTGTCAAAAATGGACAGATCTTCCAAAGAAAATAACAACAAAGATATTGTGGCATTAAACAATGCCCTAGATGCAATGGACTTAACTGATATATATATAGAGCCCTTCATCCCAAAGAAGCTAAATGCACATTTTTTTTCAAATGTACGTGGGACATTTTCAAAGATAGACCACATGATAGGACATAAAACAAGCCTCAACAAATTCAAAAAAAATTGAAGTCATACCAAGCATTTTCTCTGATGACAAGGGACTGAAACTAGAAACCAACACCAAGGAGAAAAACCCAAAACCCTCAAAATCATGGAGATTGAATAGCGTGCTATTAAACAATGAATGGGTCAAGAACGAGATTAGGGAAGACATCAAAAAGTTTCTGGAAACAAACGAAAATGAACTCACAACAACCCAAAACTAATGGGACAGAGCAAAGGCAGTCCTGAGAGGGAAGTTCACAGTGATACAGGTCTACCTAAAAAGATAGAAATATTTCAAACAAACAACTTAACCCTACACCTACAAGAACTTGAGGAACAACAACAAAGACAGCCCAGAGCAAGTAAAAGGAAGGAAATAACCAAGATCAGAGCAGAATTAAATGACATAAAGATTAAAAGCACAATTCTAAGGATCAATGAATCCAGGAGCTGGTTCTTTGAAAAGATAAACAAAATCAACAAACCTTTAAGCAGGCTCATCAAGAAAAAAAGAGAGAGGACCCATATAAACACAATCAGAAATGAAAGAGGAGAGATTACAACTGACACCACAGAAATACAAAGGATTGTAAGAAATTACTATGAAGAACTGTATGCCAAGAAATTTCAAAACCTAGGTGAAATGGACAAGTTTCTAGAAAAACATAATCCTCCAAAACTCAATGAAGAAGAAGAAGAAAGCCTGAACAGACCAATAACAGCAGATGAAATTCAAGCAGTAATCAAAAAACTCCCAACACACAAAAGCTCTGGATCAGATGGTTTCACAGGAGAATTCTACAAAGCATTTAAGGAAGAGCTAACCCCTATCCTTCACAGACTATTCAAAAAAATCCAAAATGATGGATGACTCCCAAACTCTTTTTATGAAGCCAGCATCATCCTAATCCCCAAACCAGATAAAGACACAACAAAGAAAGAAACTTCAGACCAATATCACTGATGAACATAGATGCTAAAATCCTCAATAAAATATTGGCAAACGCATCTAACAATACATTAAAAAGATCATACACCATGATCAAGTGGGATTCACCCCAGGGATGCAAGGATGGTTCAATATTTGCAAATCAGTAAATGTAATACATCACATAAATAAAAGCAAAGACAAAAATCACATGATCATATCAATAGATGCGGGAAAAGCATTTGATAAGGTACAACACTCATGTATGATAAAAACACTCAGCAAAGTGGGAATAGAGGGAGCATTCCTCAACATAATAAAGGCCATATATGAGAGGTCTACAGCCAATATCATACTCAACGGGCAAAAACTAAAATCTTTTCCACTAAGATTAGGAACAAGACAAGGTTGTCCACTTTCACCACTTCTATTCAATATAGTATTGGAAGTCTTAGCCACAGTGATTAGACAAGAAAAGGAAATAAAAGGCTTCCAAATTGGAAAGGAGGAAACAAAACTACTGTTGTTTGCAGGTGACATGATAGTGTACCTAGAAAATCCTATAGACTCGGCCAAAAAGCTGCTCAACCTAATAAATGAATTTGGACAAACAGCTGGATACAAAGTCAATATCCAGAAATCAAAGGCATTTTTGTATACCCACAATGAAAGAGCAGAAGCAGAAATCAAGAAAAAAATCCCATTTGATACAGCCAAAAGAAAAATAAAATACTTAGGAATAAACCTAACCAAGGAAGTAAAAGACCTGTATGCAGAAAACTACACAACATTGAAGAAAGAAATCAAGGAAGACACAAACAAATGGAAGCATATACCGTGTTCATGGATCGGAAGAATTAACATTATCAAAATGTCCATACTACTCAAAGCAATTTACAAATTCAATGCAATACCTATTTAAGTAACAATGGCATATTTCAACAGACATAGAACAAACACTTCAAAAATTTATATGGAACCATGAACAACCCCAAATAGCTGCAGCAATTTTGAGAAAGAAGAGCCAAGTAGGAGGGATCACAATACCTGATATCAAACTGTATTACAAGGCCACTGTAATCAAAACAGCCTGGTACTGGCATAAAAACAGACATATAGACCAGTGGAATAGAACAGAGGGCCCAGAAATAAACCCAAGCCTCTATGGTCAACTAATATTTTACAAAGGGGGCAACAATATAAAGTGGAGTAAAAATACCCTATTCAACAACTGTTGTTAGGAGAGCTGGACAGCTATGTGCAAAAAATGAAACTCGAGCACCAACTTACACCATATACAAAAATAAGTTCAAGGTGGATAAAGATTTAAATATAAGCTGTGACACCATTAAAGTCCTAGAGGAGAACATAGGCAGGAAAATCTCAGATATTTCACACAGCAACACTTTTACTGATATGTCCCCTAAAGCAAGGAACATAAAGGAAAGAATAAACAAATGGGATCTCATCAAAATAAAAAGCTTCTGCACGGCTAAAGAAAACAGTATTAAAATAAAAAGAGAACCAACCATATGGGAAACATATTTGCCAATGATACCTCAGACAAGGGTTTAATCTCCAAAATATATAAAGAACTTACATGACTCCACTCTAAGAAGACAAGCAACCCAATAAAAAATGGGCAAAGGACTTGAACAGACACTTCTCCAAGGAGGACATACAGAGGATCCAGAGATACATGAAAAGATGCTCAATATTGCTAGCTATCAGAGAGATGCAAATTAAAACCACAATGAGATACCACTTCACACCAGTCAGAATGGCCATCATAAACAAAGCAACAAGCGACAAGTGTTGGAGAGGTTGTGGAGAAAACAACCACTATGGAAAGAAGTATGGAATTTTCTCAGAAAACTAAAAATGAATCTGCCTTTTGACCCAGCAATTCCACTGCTAGGATTATATCCTAAGAACCCTGAAACACCAATCCAAAAGAATCTATGCACCCCAATGTTCATAGCAGCACAATTTACAATAGCCAAGTGTTGGAAGCAACCTAGGTGCCCATCAGTAAATGAATGGATCAAAATCTATGGTACATTTACACAATGGAATTCTCTGCAGCAGAAGGAAAGAAGAAGCTCCTACCCTTCATGATAGCATGGATGGAACTGGAGAGCATTATGCTAAGTGAAATAAGCCAGGAAGTGAAAGACAAATACCATATGATCTCACTTTAACAGGAACCTAATCAACAAAAGAAACAAGCATAATATAACCAAAGACACTGAAATTGAGAATGATCTGACAGTCACCAGAGGGGAGAGGAGAGGGAATTTCAGAGAAAAAGGGGAAGGGTTTGGAGCAACAAGTATAAAGGACTCATGGACAAAAACTAGGGGGGGGGTGGAAATGGGAGGGAGTTGGGGAGGGCTGGGACATTGGGCTGGGATGGGAGTAAAAGACAGAAAACTGTACAAGAACAATTAAAATAAAATTTAAAAAATACATCAATGGAAAGAAACACAAATTCTAGACACTGTCCCATGTGCATGACAAGATGACAGAAAGTATAAGGTTGGCATTTTGATCTTACTATGTCCCAAAGCAATCTCTCATGACTGGTGCTGGAAACAAACGTGTGTGTGGTGGAGAAAGGCCTGGAGGATGTGGCCCCTGGATCTACTGGATTAACTGGGTTTCACCATATTTTTCAGGCTTTCTAGTTTGTGTCTCTTCTGCAATCACCTGTAGTGTTGAACAGTCATGGATAAAGGCCAGTCTGAAATCACTCCCAGCAAGCCCTCACCAATCCTCAGGACAAGTGCAGATAAACACATAAAACTCAATGTGGCCTCCAGAAACGTGGTGAGCTATTTACTCTTTAGGCAACTGGAGATTCAGAGAAATGATGTGGATCTGTCAAATTGGTGTGGATGTTGACATAAGCCACACCAGTTTGCAAAAATTCATGTGACTTACCCCATTATACCTGCCTGTGATTTTTGAAAATGCAAAAGAAATATGGTTTAGAATAAGAAACTCCTCCTTTTTTCAGCTGTTAAAATAAAACTGCTTTTTCACTCCTTTTGGTTTGATGTGTTTTTATGCCATAGAAGTTTCTTGATTCACACTGAAGGGGAGTCTGTTCATTCTCATGTTCTAAGCAGCAGCTCTTGGACACTGAGGATGGTGACATCATGCTGCATGTCACTATTCTTCCTCCTTCAGTGTGAAAAAAGCAAGGGAACAGTGATGTAGTAATAGGTCACTCCAAGACCCAAGACTCTTCTCCCTAGGCATTTTGGAGAGACAACCACTGTGTTCATTGTAAAACCTAGTTGCTTACTCTGGTGGGAAAACTTTAAGAACAGGCCATGAACTGGGTGGGAATCTTAGGACACTGTTTTTTTTTTATTACTCTGATACTCATGAGAATATCATTTAGAAACTACAGCTGTGTGTTTTTATTGGTTCTACTTAATATAAAAAATAAGAACACAGTCATTTTAATATGAGATTATCACACCTTCAGGAACTCCTAAAGGTAATTGTTTTCCTCACTGCTCCAAAGGACTAGAACCCCCAGGTCCCTTTATTTGTGCTGTGTGAACTAAACCTGCTCAGGCCACATTTGACTGGAGAGAATTCATTTGACTGAAGAGAAGCTAGCCCATAAGTCACCAAGACTAGTAGTGCAAGGGCTTCTGGAAAAAAAAAAAAAAGTTCCCCAAAAGAATTGCTGGAAAAGGCAGATACTTACTCCAGAAATTGGAAATGGGAATTAAGTGGGAAACTGGGCATTCAGAAGTGAGAGCTAAGCTGAAGGGAGGACAGGGAGAACTAAGAGGTGGAAGCAGTGGAAGATGTGGGCAAGCAAAATGACTAGTAAGATTATGGTTTTTTAATTTTTTTAATTTTTATTACTTCTATTTTTAAAACCATTTCTTTTTTAATCATTTTTATTGTTGTTTGAATACAGTTGTCTCCATTTTCCCACCACCATTTTCCCCCACGCCACCCACCCCCACCTCCCACCCTCCATCCTTTCCCCCTTTGGTTTTGTCTATGTGTCCTTTGTACATGTTCCTTGATTATCCTTTCTCTTCTTTCCCTTGTTATTTCCTTCCCCTTACCCCTCTGATTACTGTCAGCTTGTTCTTTATTTCAATGTCTCTGGTTATAATTTGCTTGCTTGTTTGTTTTGTTGGTTACGTTCCACTTATAGGTGAGCTCATACGGTATTTGTCTTTCACCACCTGGCTTATTTCACTTAACATAATGCTCTCCAGTTCCATCCATGCTGTCACAAAGGGTAGGAGCTCCTTCTTTCTTTCTGCTGGGTAGTATTCCACTGTGTAAATGTACCACAGTTTTTTGATCCACTGATGGGCACCTAAATTGCTTCCAGAACTTGGTGATTGTAAATTGTGCTGCTATGAACATTGGGGTGCATAACTTCTTTTGAATTAGTGTTTCAGGATTCTTATGGTATAATCCCAGCAATCCACCATTCTTCTGTTGAAGGAGATTCTCCATCTTCAATGAGGGAAGGGTCATGAGCAGCAAAAAAATGATTTTGAAAAAGAAAATATTTAGTTCACATCCTTAAATATTTTTTCACTGCAACTTCTCATGGTGGTTAAGTAGGCCTGGGTATGTGAAGCATAGTAGATTCAAAACCAAAATTCTTGCACAAGGTCAAGAACAGTTAAGGGTGGTCCTATACTTAAGAACCAATCAAAAAAAGATCTTTGCCATGTCTACTTCTCCCTGCTAAAGAAAGGGAAATAAGATTGGTGGGGGCAAGGACCACAAAGCGTAGTGATGATAAAGTAGACCCTAGGGAGTTGGGCTCTTCTGTCCTTCCCTGGGCCTATGTCTCAGAGGAGTGCTGGTCCAAGAACTCTCTCCTTCACCGTTGAACTTGAGAATGCCCCCCACCACCCAGAGACAATTTGCTGCTGGGAGGCACCAGCAAAGGAAATCAGGCCATAAGTGCTAGGCCCAGAAAATATTCCTCAGCCCTTCATGTCAGGACTCCTTTCTCCAGCAGTTCCCAACACAGGAAAGCATAATTGATTTCCTTCTTCCAGAAGTTAGCAGAATCCCTTCCCCACCACTAGGTGGCCAGGCCTAGGAAAGATCCTTTTAGCCCCTCAAGCAGTGTCAGCAGGAAAGACTTTCTAAAAAACCAAGCATAGCAATATAGCACCACATAATCTCTGAAAATCACACTGTTATCACAACCATAGTCCACAACAGTAGGCCAGGACTTGCATGCCAAACCTAAAAAAGGGGACTTCCTGCTAAAGATTAAAAAAAAAAAGAATCTAGTGTCTCCTAATAATAGCCAAAAATGTCCAGGATTTAATAAAAATCATACAAAGAACAAAGAAGTTTACAACTTATATGAGAAAAGACAACAGACTGACCCTAACACTGAAGCAATTCAGATATCAAAATTCTCTTAAAAAGATCTTAAAGAAGTCATCATAAAAATAATTCAAGAAGCAATTACAAAATCTCTTGGAAAAAAACTTAAAATCTCATAAAACAAATAGAATTTATTTAAAAACAACTGCATGGGAATTATTTAACTAAAAAATACAGTAACCACAAGGTAGCCACAGGGCAAAAATTTCTGAAAACTAAACTCAGACGATCATCCTGCCAGTGGCTAAAGTACAATGCAAATTAAGTTCCAAACTTCAGAGTGTCTTCTGTTACAGTAAGAACATTGATTGGAAAGAAATGGGATCCTGAATATAGGAATGGGGTCATATGGAAAGATGGAAATAAAGCTGGGGACAGTGAACCCCCTAAATTCTTCTTAGTCTTCTCTGCCAAAAGAAGCAGCCCTTCCACCCCTGTCTGAAGAGGTTAACCCTGCTGTGACTGAGAATCTTTAATAGCTTCCCCTCAGGTAGTTCACTTCCAAAACACTGCTGATCAACCTCAGAATCTACCCTTTAACACCGGTCTTTGCTCCTTGACTGGTAACTAGCCTTGAGTCCCTGAAAGTTCCAAAAAGTGAAGTACAAAGTGTGACCCATGAGGAGGCACACTATGCCTCAAAAGAAGTGTATGACTTTTCCAATTGACACAGACATAAATCTGAGGAATTTGTGTGGAAACGAATATTAAGAGTATAGAATAACAGCGTGAAGAACATAAAGTTATATCAGGTTGAATATATGGAAATGGGCCCACTAAACAGAGATTCTGGACTCAAACACGCTGCTCAAGAGGTCAGGAAAGGTGGTATCATTTTTGTTGGTTTGTTGGTTGGTTGGTTGGCTGAAACACAGAACAAAAGGTGGTCTACACTAAATGAATTTGAAATGCTAGAATGGCCTTGGTATACTGTATCTGAAAATTTAGGGAGATTGAAATGTAAAAGTGGATTTATCATGAAAGACCTGTTTACCCACCCTGAGAGAACATATCTTTCATGACTGTGAGAAATACATTTGTGAGGGGAACCCCAACAACTTTGAAGAGCTCTGTGCTCACTCTTCTCTATAGGTCAGAAATTATAGTGATAAGTACTGCCACTGAACCAGTATCCTGAAATGGAATGGAAATAACTGGATGCCAGGGTGCCAGAGGCCAAGTGAGAGTACTCAATAGACAAAAAACAAGGTGGGTATAGTTACTGTAATGGACAGCAGAGTCAATGAAGTAATGAGAAAAGTCTGAGTCACAGAGAATTATGGTGTTGGCTAGTTGATCATGGTGTCCCTTGAAGAGAAATAGATGGGCAGTCTACCAAATTCTTACTTGTGCTGTATAAGCAAATAGTTCTAGGTCAAGTCCACTGAAGAATCAAAAGAGAGATTAATGGTCCCCAATCAGTTCCAAAACTT
Source organism: Anoura caudifer (assembly GCA_004027475.1). NCBI lineage: Eukaryota > Metazoa > Chordata > Mammalia > Chiroptera > Phyllostomidae > Anoura > Anoura caudifer. The sequence continues at coordinate 20,432 of PVKU01013932.1, forward strand.
GAGCCAGTTTACAGACTTAGAACCCCTTGAATGAAGGGTAGACCAGGTTGCCTAAAAAAGGACTCCCTCTATACTGCCAAAAATATACATGTATACTGTTAATATTTCTGCCAAGCTTCCCCAAAGGGATCTATAGCATTTTACCAGGCTGATTGTGTGCATAAGGGAAAAGGAAATAATCTGACTTTTCAGGGAGTATTGGACACTGCTTCTGAATTGATACTAATTCCAGGAGACACAAAACATTACTGTGGTCCACCCAACAGAGTGGGTGTTTATGTAGGTCAGGTGATCCACGGAGTTTTAGATCAGCTCCATATCACAGTGGGTCCATTAAGTATCCAACCTCATCCAATGGTTATTTCCCCAGTTCCAGAATGTATAATTAGAATAGATATGCTCAGTAACTGGCAGAATCCCAAGAATGGTTCTGTGATCTTTGGAGTAAGAGATATTAAGGTGAGAAGGGCCAAGTGGAAACCACTAGAACTTCCTCTACCTTAGAAAACAGTAAACCAAAAGCAACACCACACTCCTGGAGGAATTTCAGAGACTAGTGATGCCATCTAGAACCTGAAACATGCAGAGATTATGATTCCCACTACATCCTCATTCAACCTGCCTATTTAGCCTGTGTAGAAAACCAGATGGATCTTGGAGGATGCCAGTAGTTTATTATAAACTTAACCAGATGGAGATTCCAATTGCAGCTACTCTTCTACATATGCTTTCATTACTGGAGCAAATTAATGCAGCCCCTGGTACCTGTTATGCAGCTATTGATCTGGTAAATATAATACTTTTTTCTCAATAAGTGTTATTATAACCACAAGAAGCAGTTTGCTTCTGGCTGGTAAGGCCAGCAATACATCTTTACTCTGCTACCTCAGGGATATATTGAATTTCCAGCCCTATATCATATTTTAGTTTGTGGAGATCTCAATCAATTTTCCCTCCCACAACACATCACAAAATTCTATTACATTGATGATGAGAAGGTGATTGGACATGTTGAGCAAGAAATAGCAACTACTCTAGACTTCAGGGTTTCCCTAAGTGTCCTTGAGCTCTGGCTTGAATCTCAGTAATTTTCATGCAGTTTCCTGAGGCAAAGATTTCTCCAATAGCACTTCTGTTCCCAGCCCATTGTTTGTAAACTGGGGCCAACTTGCCATCACTCATAATCACAACAGGGACCAACAGAAAGGGAAATATTATTACAGAAATCTGAAAGTAAACATTCAACAGGAAAACAATCCATTTCTTTGGACCCAACAAGATAAAATGATGATTTAAACTAGAAGGAGTTTTTGATGACATGTCCATGAGCAAAAATGTGTGTATATGATTGTTTGTGGAGTTTGTGGAGAGAGGGTCCTTGCCAGTGCACAACTTACCCTGTAGATCTTCTGATGTACTTTACTTCCCCTTTTACTCCCCACCTTTCCCAGATACTCCTATTCCTCATTTCTGGATAAACTAACTTGGGTGGTTCTGTGGGCATTGCCCCAAAGCCTCAGTGCAAAACTATTTTCTAATTTCACCATTAAATGAGGCCTAGCTCTTCAAAGGAGACCAGACTGCTAACTTTAATATAACAATCCCTAACAGTTTTAAGCACTAACTAGGTGCCAGCAATGTGATCAAAACATACATGCTACTGTCCCTTTAATCATCAAAATAACCCCAGAAACCATTTTACCAAGGGGGAAATTGAAGCCCAAGGAGGAAGAGGAACTTGCCAAAAGTCACGCAGCTAGTGGGCAGCCAGCAGAGACAGGATTTGAACCCCTTTGATCTAAGTCCACAGCCAACACTAACTGTTCCAGTAGCCACACTGCCCCCCTGTGGAAACAGGCACCCTTCACTATTCACTCTGTGCTCTTGGTGGGAAATCTAAGGGATGAAAGTTCCAGGCTAAACTACAAAAGGTCACTTGGCCATGTAAGGTCTACTCAGGCCAATCAATACAATCCAAATGGATTGTTTTGGCAGTTTTTAGAGCCAACCAACCACAGGTTAAACCTGTCTCTCTCACTCCCCAGTTCCCTCAGTCTCACAAGCTCTCTCTGCCTGTGCTCTTAAGAGGCACAGCTTCTGGGCAGCTCTGCACACTGCTGTGGACTTCCTGGGACAGGGTGGTAAGGAACTGCTCCAACACCAGCAGCTCTAACACCAGCAGCTCCAGGGTCTGCTTCCTGGAGTGCATCTCAGGCCAAAGCCACCTACAATGGCGAAGCTCCAGGAGCAACCAAAAGGTTTCTGCAGGGACCAACGGCAGAATTCACAGAAGTACAGGTGTGAGGCCTCCACACTGGGCCTTTGGTCAAGCAGGGGCAGCTCCTGACTCCAGGTACAGGGATGCCTTCAGTTTCACAATCAAGAGCCCTTTTTTCTCCTAGGAGCCTGAGCCGCACACCATCATCAGACACCTGGATTACTTTGGCCCTGAAACCAACCATGACTGCTGGCAAAGGTGCCCCAGCACCTCTTGCAACAATAAGCAGCATGTGCAGGAGTCAGCATGCTAAAGGCTCCATGTCCCAGCCCATAAACAAAACGCAAGCCCCAGCAGAGCAGAGGCACAAGACAGTCAGGAAGGAGGAAACTCTGGAAGTGTCCCAGGGCTAAGATCAAGGACATCAATACAGGACAGAGACCCTGTTGTAAGACCGGTTTTTCCCACTTTCTGGAAAAGCGCTGAACAATGGTGACTCATGAATGCACCTGTACAGAAGGTGCTACATGACCCCTGCTTCATTATAATAGCATTATAATAAATTAACATTGTGCAGCCCCCTTCTCCAGTGGCCAATCAAGGAACATCATGGGAGACCACATGTGCAATAGCTTTAAAGTAATACAACTACTTGTACATGTGCAATAAAAGCCTGCCAAAACTAGTCAGGAAAGGTCTGCCCTGTAAGAATAGATTCCCTCTAGCCCCTGAAGTCAATCTCTGCTCGGAGCTGGCCTGCTCCCATGTTCTGTGGAGTGTATTATCACTTAATAAATCTGCTCTCTTTCTTTTTGCTATAAACTCTGTGTATTCAGTTCAATTCTTTGTCCATGATCACCAAGAACCTGGTTACCTTTGCCCACCTGTGACAGAGCTGTCTCCAATACCTTGGCTTCTGTGGGTTCAGGAAGGTGGTGCACCTGCCCCATTGAGTTGCTTCCATGAGGGCCTGAGGAAGGTACAATGGCAGGCAGCTCTCTTCTCTCTGTCTTGAACCCACGCAGTACTAGATCCCGCACTAAAGGATAGGAAGTGCCAGCACTAAAGTTTGGTGTCCAAAAACCAACAGTACTAGCTCCAAAGTGATGACAACTTTACCAAATGACAACATAGCATCTTGCTGTCCTACAAGTCTCCACTGATCACCCAGGTGGGAAAATCTTACTCCAGGGGCAGGACCAGCAAGGGACCAATTGGAAAACAATAGGGGTGGGGTATCAGACAAACCCCAAACCTAATAATCTTCTGATGGGTGGCTGAAGGGTGAGAGAAGTATGTGCAGTACACAAGTGGAAGCTCAGGTCTTTAAGAGAAGAAAATACAAAGGTAGCTTAAGGCCATTATGACCTGTGAGTCAAAGACCAGAATCACAAAGAAAGCTTATTAAAACTCAAATTCTAGAGCTATTGGAGACCCGGGTGCCTCAGAGTGTTGGGATAGAGGACCAGAAATATGATTTTTAAACAAGCTCTCCCTAGAAATCCTTCCTACATAAAGAGCTTTGAGAATCACTGACGACATCATAAGATTTACAGGTCAGTGTGGACCCCCAAGAAGGAATTTATCTGCTGAGATAGACTCCCCATTTGGATCGACTCAGGGCCCCAATTTTATAAATAATAAGAGCTTAGCAGCCATTTGCACACAGGAGCTTCCCCAGAGTAGTTCAGGCTGAACTCTGCTTCCCCCGCTATGCTGGGTTTATTAATGCCATCTGAATCAAGCACAACAGGGAAACACCCTGGCTTCCTCTTTCCATCATTGGACTGAAACCTGCCCTGTTCAATCAGAACTGCATCTTTGGATACTTAATTTACATAAAGTAGACCTAACTGAGAAACTGAACAAGAATTTTCACTATAAAAGACAGCCTCCCTTTGTCTCAGTGGAACAAAATTTAAGTTGCTACTTAAATCTGTGTATCCTGGGCTGCAGTACCTTTTTTTTTTTTTTTTTTTTTTTTTGGAAAATAAGAGCCTTTTATTCTTCATTACAGTTTAAAATTTATTTTTTACACTCCAAACCGCTCCGGGTACTCCAGAGCTGACGGGAGAGAAGTCCTGGCAAGGATCAAGAATATGACAGGCCCCAAGCAATCCTCTGGGATTTAGAAGCCTCTGTGACCGGAAATAGAATCCCTTCTAAAGAAAAGTCCCAAACCTTCTCACGTCAGCAACCTTCTACTCGACCCCAGGGGCGGGGGGGTGGGGCTGAGGCATGCCGGGAGTTGTAGTCGGCTGCGTGGCCCCGCTCCTGCGCACTAGGCACTGCACCGAGTGAGCTGGAAGAGCTGTGGGCACCCAGGCGGTGAGTCCCTGGGCGTCCGGAGGGCGTGGCAGTCCCTGGGGCTCGGGGAGTGGGGCTCCCATCACTCGTTTAGGCTATGAGAACTGGCCTCCCTCAGGCCTGACCAGGCGGTGGACCCTTGTCCCGCTCCGGTCCCCGCCGCAGCTCCTTTCGACCTGGCCGGGCCTTCCCAGGGGGTCCTCCGGGGCTGGCGTCGCCCCTTCAGGAAGCGAGGCATCACCGCCCGCGAATGCGCTAGGGCCGCGCCCTTCCCACCAGCATCCGATTTTAAAACGGCCTTTAGACATTTAGGGACTTGTCCCTAGGGACACCTTTTCCCTCGTGCCCTCTTTTCACGACGCCCGTTGCCTCTTTCCGAACGCCTCTTTATCCCCGGGCCCTGTGAGGGCGCGCTCATTCGGGAGGGTCTGGGGAGAAGCCATTACCCCTGAGGAGAAGTGAAGTTTTCATCCCGAAAAGCCAGTGGAGGGAAAGCCGGAGGATCAGTTCCGTGGGAGACCTGAGGTAAGGTTTGGGTCAGTCAGGGGAGCGCCGCCCAACTGTGAGGCTGGAGCACATGGAAGGTGGGACCCCGGCCTAAACCGGCAGGGGTCCTGGATTCCCCCCAGCGACCCTTACGTGCCGAGACAGGGGAGTAGACACTTTCTAGGAATGAGTTCTTGTAGCAGAGCTGTCTCTGTGCCAGACACACTGCCGTTCGCTTTCATGCAATTGGGTCCGCCAGAGGCAATTTTATGAAGAGGATGTTACAGAGAGAGGCAGTGGGTGCCATTTAGGAAACTAGCCCAGGGTGAAGTGGGGACAGTGTCGTTTCTTGATGACTGGGCAGGAAAAAAGTCG
>PVKU01013933.1:0-25795 GCA_004027475.1 Anoura caudifer
ACAACTTTCCTTCAGGGTCCCTAAGTACCAGGAGTGCAGCTGAGGCCTGGGAGCAGAGTGTAATTTCCTAGTGTGTATCAGAAGTAGGCCTTTATGCAGTTTTGGAATCACTCTCCATACACTCCCAAAATCTCAAGCCTCAAGGTCCATTCCACTGGTTGGTCTACTTTTGTGGCTGAAGGACTATGGCCAGGCTTCCTAAAGTCCTACCTGCATAGACTCCAGCCTCCAGGGGACCTCTGGTGCCTACTGAGTTAACTTCAACGACCTGGAATGGTGTAATAGAAAAAAGAACAAAATGTGAAATATGGAGTTTGGAGTCAGAGACAGTTTCAAGGTACACTATTCTAAGGCACAGAAACCAGAAAGTGGGTGAGGCTTTAGTAGGAAAAAGCATCGGAGAACTTCCTGGGTGATGAAAATGTCCTATATACTTTTTGGATGATGGTTACACAGGTATATACATTCGTCAAAATTCATCAAACAACACTGAAGATCTGTGTGTTTAATGGAATGTAGTTTTTACAGCACTTTCTAAAAGGGCAAGTTCAAGCCCTGGCCCTCTCTCTTACCGTGTAGACAAGTAGACAAGTGCCCCACCCCTTGAGCCTTGGTTTCCTGTCTATGAAATAGCAGGGCCATTTGTACTGGCTTTCTGGGTGGTGGTGGACATTAAATGGGACCATGTGAATCAAAAGTGCTTTGTAAACGATAAAAAGCCCTCAACATTTTGTTATGCTTCTCATCCAGCTGCCTCTAGAGCAGATTATTGAGCCGGTACAAATCTGTGAGCTCTGCCTTACAACTTCCCTCAGAGATTAGTGTTTATCTACCTATTTTAAGGAGACTCTGGAGATATCAAAATGCTGCTGAAAAGCAAATGGAATATGGATTTGCTGGGGAGAGGAGGGTGGGCTGTCAGGGAACAGCTGTGGAGAAAGCCAACAATTCACTAAATGCCTGCGAGGGAATAATGACTGGTAGGAGCAGCGTGAGTTAAAAAAATAAAATCACATCTTGCCAAACAAACTGGGTCACATTCATGAGGGAGCCAGTCACTGAGCAGAGCTGGGAAAGCATTTTCAGGGGAAAAAGCAAACAGTCTGGGGACCCTGGTGACCCCGCTGGAAGCAGCAGAGGCCACTTTGGCCTCCTGGTCTGGTTTAGCAATGAAGTGAAAGATTGTCCCGGTGGCTCCTCCATGGGTCACATGTTATTTCAGTTTGAACTTGATCTTTACTCCTAAAGTCAGTCATAAATAACCTTTACATTGGAATCACAGCACACATTTCAAAATGAAAAATCTTAGAGACAAGCTAAGTTGAATGGCCACAGGGCAAGTGAGAAGCCCATTCCAAGTTCATCCTCAGAATTTGAGTGGGAGGTGACAACTGCTTGAACAACATCAAACTCCATAGTGATGACACTGGCAAATCCTCTCAATTTAGGAACTTTAACATCAGATCAGGGAGCAAATGTCCTTTGGCAACAAAATCCTATAAGGTGAACGAACAAGGCTGAACACAAATTGTAAACTATTGGCTCCGAAGATAAAGTTAAAATTGGAAATGATTTAACAAGAAGAAATAAATTGTAAGAGAAATCTGATGTGTGAAATTTTGATTTTATCCTCATTATAAAAATTTTGGTGTTTCCTGCTAGATATTTCTGCCAAGAAATGTGAAATGTTGAAAAAGAAGAGGAAATGTACTCAAGTTGCTGTGACTTATGAAAGGCCATTCAAAGTGATGGGAGTCGGTGGAGGTTCTGGATGTTCTCCCAGTGACTGAGGTTGTAAAATTAGGGGCTTAAACTACTAAATCTGGGTGAGGAAAAAAAAAAGAAAAACAGAAACAGCTTTAGTAAAAGTGACACTTGAACGTATCCTAACTTAACTTACATTTCCTCCCAATGTTTGCCTTTTCTCTGGGCATGTCAGATCCCTGTGTAGTTCTGAAAGCTGACCTCCTGCACGGGCACATGTATCTCTTAGGCGTTTGATGACACCAGGGACCCAAGCACGCGTGGTTCGGACCTACACATTGTGCAGCACAGGGCAATGGCAAACCACTGCTGCTTTTTCTTCAGGCACCTCAGGAGAAGGTGGGAGGTAGCAGGGAAAGAGGAAGACCAAGTAAGAGATTGGTTGACTCCATAAAAAAAGCCATAGGTGCAAGTCTGTAGGAGCTGAGCAGGGCTGCTGCGCATAGGACATTGTGGGCGTCACTCCTTCATAGGGTCACCAGGAATTGGAGCCAGCTCAAGGACATGTAACAAAAGCTGTCCTTAGGGGAACAAAGTAGGGGGCTTGGGGAGAGATGGGATGCAGAGGTTTCTCTCCTGTGACCTCTTAATTGGAAAGAGGGTATGAAAGCCATCAGATGCCAACACATGCATGTGGGTGTACCTATGTGTGGATGCCAGCATTCAGGATGCTAAAGGGAGCCTGGGGAGCGGGGAGGAGTCTTCCCCACCGAGGTTTTTATCTACGGGACACAACACTTAAGGACTTCAGTTTCTAGCTGTCCTACTTTGTTAATCAGCATGCAGAATCTACACCTGGGCCTTCTGCGACCTGGTGCTGGCTCCATGTGCCTCTTCCAGGTCCTCAAGAACTGATGATAGAACTTCTCCACTAGGTCATCTGTGGGCTGTGAATCCTAAGTGAGTCTTTGATTTCTCCCTGGCTTTAGGGCTACTGATAGGGGCTTGCACTTCAGGTCCATTATTTTAGCCAGTCAGGAAACCTCTATGAGCACTGATTTTCTTGCTTTGAAGATGGCACAGAGTAGGTAAGTATCCAATACGCACATGCTATAATTAGCTGCTTAACATTTTTGCCAGTGACTTGAATGGACACTGAGGGTGAGATAGCCACACCAGCCCGCAATCAGTTATCTTCTAACTGACAGAAGGGAACAAGAGAAACCTCTGATCCTCAAACGCTGTGTCTGTCCCAGATCAACTGTCTAAGTACAGAACTGAGGACATGAGATTTAATGGTAGCATCTGTGAGATCCTGTGATATGATAAAGTATACTTATTTGGTTTTCATCTCTGGTTCCTGGTACCAGAGTTTCTCAAACTCTTGGAATTTCTTGCTTGATAGGGTGCAAGGAGCATCTTTTGTTGCTCATTGTATTATAAGCATTCATTATAAGATCCTTTCACCCATACCTGGGTTCATACTAATGAAGAGACTTCAGGGGTGGTGGGACAGTGGTGGCCCAAAAGAGCAGGGCCGTGAGAGCTTCAGGTTGGATTCAGGATGGATGGCCAGAAATATTCAAAGTCATGAAAAGCAGGGACCTACAGCCAAGATTGCTCCAGCCAGCAATGCCATCATTTAGAATCAAAGGGCAGATGTTGTTAGAGGGTTGAAACTTTCTGTCTGTACCCTGCAACTGCTAGGGAGGAGAGAGGGGCTAGAGGTGAGTTAACCACCAGTGGCTGATGATTTAGTGAATCCTACTTATGTCGTGAAACCTTCACAAAAACGCCTAACTGATGAGGTCTGGAGAACTGCTGGGTTGGCAGATACACTGAGGTCCTAGGAGGGTGATGTGCCCAGAGAAGGCACGGAAGCTTCCCCTCCCTCTCCTGACACTTTGCCCCGTGCATCTCCTCCACTCAATTGCTCATTTATATTCTTTATAATATCATTTATAATAAGTTCGTCCTGGCAGGTATCATGTTTCCCTGAGCTCTGTGAACTGTGCTAGCAAATTAATCAAACCTGAGGGAGGAGGTACAATTGGCACCTGAAGCAAAGCAGTTTTGTAGGACTGAGCCCTTAACCTGCGGGGTCTGTGTTCCCTCTGGAGAATTAGTGTTAGAATTGAATTAAGTTGTAGAATACCCGATTAATGTCCAGAGAGTTGGAGAACTGGTTGGTGTGGGGAAACCCCACACACTTCTGGTGTCCGAAGTGTTGTGAATAGAAACAGATCATACCGAAGTGTTGTGAAATAGATTGAGGAGTCTGGCCCACAGTGAGCCCTGTGGGGATTGGGGCAGGACAAGGTAATCTGATTGTGCCAGAGTTCTTCAGTTGTAAGCAATTGAAACAGATTCTGACAAACTGAATTAGAAAAGAAATTTGCTGGAAATGTCTGGAACAGTTGTTGGATGCGGAAGAGCCAGGTCTCAGGAGGAAGAGGAATAGGCCACTAGCAAGAATGAATGGGCAGACTCTGTGCCTCCCACCCCATCAGAACTGTTCTGCTCCATGGTGTTCTGTTGCCTCATTCTTTCCTAGACTCAAGACCCAAGGAACCAGAGTTAGAGTGCCCTACATTGCGTTCTTTGTGTCACCATCCTCCCATTAGGAGGGACAGGGAGAAACTTGACTAAAGGGCCCACGAGACTTCTCATAATAAGGGAAAAGTTATTTCCCAGTGGGAAATCAGAGTACTTTCACCCCAAAAGTGCAAAGGCATGTTTAACAGGCCAAACCTAGAGATCTCTGGCTTGCTGATTTTTGGCCCCACTGTTAAAAGACAGGAGAATGAAAAACAAGGAAATGTTCCATCTTACCCTCCCAGGCCTGGATCAGGTATAGCTCTGGGTGGGACACTTTGGGAGGCCTTTGACTACTTGGGAGGTGTTCAAAAAAAGCCACTGAGATGGTGACCATCTGGAAAACAAGAAACATAAGAAAAGTAAGAAATGGTTAAAAGGACTGAGGAGATTGAAACTGAAGAGGAGAAAAAAGACAAAGTGGGCTTCTAATGGTCGTTCTCAGACAGCTGAAGGTCTGGAACATAGAACATAATAATTTTGTATTTGGTAGCTCCAGTAGACTTGGCAGAGGAACAGTTATCAGCCTAGTATATATAGCAAAGATCTTTTAAAAAACCTACCACTGGAAATTAAACAAACTGAGGTAAGGTCAGGAACGTCCCACCCCTGGGAAACCTTAGTGTATAGTTAGTGAGAGCAGTGCACACCCTCCTCACACTGGATTACAGCACACCAGACTGGCGGGGCCCTGACCTAATGCTGTCCGCAGAACAGCACTCCCTGTCTGGCCACAACTGCTACAGAGTGCTTTCGCCTATGCAGAGTTCCAGCTGTGCACAATGTGCGTGATAATGCACGGAGAGGACAAGAGGGGCCTCTAACTATCCTTTCTAACCACCTGCTCAGGCCTACATGCTACAAGCAGACCATGGGAGAGCCCTTAATTTAGAGCATTGTTTCATCCAAGGGCTTCTTTGCATTGCATTATGTTCATCCTTCATAAACCTCCAAGTGTGAATCAAGCCAACATCTTGTTTTATTACTGAGCAATATTCCACCAAAATAGGTAATCTCTTGGGCTATGTATATTATTAGAAAGCTATCATATCAGAGTTGGAAGGGACTTCTGTGATCAATGAGTTGACAATGCTTGAATATATCCAATGGCATCCTGGACAAGTTGATTTGAAGCCTGGTCTTGATTTCCTTCAGACACACAATCTCTGAAAATAGTCCACACCAATTTGGGAAGTTTTGGTTGCTAAAATTCATTCTTATTTTGGGGCAAAATCTACTCACTATGTGGCTATATCTATCAAAATTTAAAATGCACAGATCTTTTGACCAGCAAGTCCATTTTTACCAATTTATTCTACAGATATATTCCCCACGGGCTCAAGACATAAGTGCAAAGATATTCATTGCAGTAAAAGGCTGGAAGTAATTTAAATGTTTAACCAGAGGACTGATTCAATATATTATGAAATATCTCTTGTATGGAATAACAGGCAGCTGTTTAAAAATTAAACCATTCTTGACTTCCAGCCAAGATGGAGGCATAGGTAAACACACTGTGCCTCCTCACACAATCAAAATTGAGGACAACAAAGATTTAGAAACAAGAAAACAGCCAGAACTGATAGAAAATTGAACTGTTCGGAAGTCCAACAACCATTCATCCAGACCGGTAAGAGGGGTGGAGTTATAGCAGGAAAAAGTGGAGGTTGGTGGACCCAGGTGCACAGGCAGTGGCTGGCAGATCCCAGGTGTACAGGCGCCAGCTAGCGGACCTTGGGCACGGGGTGGCAATGGTGCAGACCCACTGAGGCTGCACAAGGCAGCTGGCTGACCAGGTGGTCCCACATCCGCTTGCAGATAATCCAGGTGAAGGGGAAGTGGCAGAAGGGACTGCAATCCAAGAGAGGGAGGACCAAGCGCCATTGTTCCCTCTCGGACCCCGCCCCCACATACAGCGTCACTACCTGGTGATGGGGGTTGCCCCACCCTGGGGAACACCTAAGGCTCCACCCCTCACTACTTAACAGCTTTGACCAGACCAAAAAAAAAAAAAAAAAACCCAAAAATGGCTCAAACAGGAGAACCGATCAAAGCCTCAGAGCCAATTCATCTAAGAGACCAAGAGACAGCCAACCTATCAGATGCGCAGTTCAAAGCCCTGGTGGTCAGGATGCTCACAGAATTGGTTGATTTTGCTCACAAATTAGGTGAACAAATGAAGGCTACAATAAGTGAAATGAAGGAAAATGCATAGGGAACCAATAGAGATGGGAGGAAAACTGGGACTCAAATCAATGGAGTGGACCAGAAGGAAGAAAGAAACAACCAAACAGAAAAGAAGGAAGAAACAAGAATTCAAAAAAATGAGGAGAGGCTTAGGAACCTCCAGGACATCTTTAAACATCCCAACATATGAGTTATAGGGGTACCAGAAGGGGAAGAAGAAGAGCAACAAGTAGAAAACTTATTTGAACAAATAATGAAGGAGAACTTCCTCAAGCTGGCAAAGGAAATAGACTTCCAGGAAGTCAGGAAGCTCAGAGAGTCTCAAAGAAGGTGGACCCAAGGAGGAACAAACCAAGGCATATCATAATTACATTAGCCAAGATTAAAATGAAGGAGAGAATTCTAGAAGCAGCAAGGGATACAGGGACAGTCACCTACAAAGGAGTTCCCATCAGACTGTCAGCTGATTTCTCAAAAGAGACCTTCCAGGCAAGAAGGGGCTGGAAAGAAGTATTCCAAGTCTTGAAAGTCAAGGACCTACATCCAAGATTGCTCTCTCCAGCAAAGCTTTCATTTAAAATGGAAGGGGAGATAAAGTGCTTCTCAGATAAGGTCTAGTTAAAGGAGTTCATCATCACCAAGCCCTTCTTATATGAAATGTTAAAGGGACTTATCTAAGAAGAAGAAGATAAATATGACAGTAAAAAGACAGCAAACTCACAGATATTAACAACCACAGCTAAAACAAAAGCAAACTAAGCAAACAGCTAGAACAGGAGCAGAAACACAGAAATGGAGATCACATGGAGGGTTAGCAACAGGGGAGTGGGAGGAGGAGAGAGGGGGAGAAGGTACAGAGAATAAGTACCATAGACGGTAGGTAGAAAATAGACAGGGGGAGGGCAAGAATAGTATGGGGAAAGTAGAAGCTAAAGTACTTATGACACATGGACATGAGCTAAAGGGGGGGAATGTGGGTGGGAGGGGGTGTTCAGGGTGGAAGGGAATGAAGGGGGATAAATTGGACAACTGTAATAGCATAATCAATAAAATGTATTTAAAAAAATTAAGCCATTCTCATGCACTGACAGGGAACAGCCTTTACATCAGTTCTGCTGCTCCTGGCCATCTTTAATTCATGTTAATGTCTGAGAAAAAGAGAGCATCTCACAAAGATGTGTGACATTTATGTGATTGAAAAGAGGGATACACGAGAATGTATGTTTGGGTCTTATCTGGAAAGATAGTGGTGGCTGCGGTTGCCTCTGGAGAAGGAAACCGAGACTGAGTGTCAGGAGTGGAAGGGAGAATTTTATGTTCATGTGAATACGTATATGTAAACCTACACATGTGTTCCTACTTATCTCTTTCTTTTTTCCTTTTGAGTTATTTTACCCTGTGCATGTATTACTTGAAAAACTTCTTTAAAAATCTGCTGTCTTAGGCAACATAAGCAAAAATAGACAAAAGGGATTATATCAAAGTTAAAAACCTCTGTGTATCAAAGGGAACAATCAACAGAATGAAAAGGCAACCTACAGAGTGGGAGAAAATATTTGCAAATCATGTATCTGATAAGAGGTTAATACTCAGAATGTATGAGCAACTTCTATCAGTCAACAACAAAAGACAAATAATCTGATTTAAAAAATGGGCAAAAGACTTGAATACACAATTCACCAAAGAAGATAACAAATGGTTAGTATGAGAAGATGCTCAACATCAGTAATCATCAGGGAAATGCAAATGCAAACCACAATGAGGTACCACTTCATTCCAGTTATGATGGCTGTTATCAAGAAGTCAACAAATAAGTGTTGGCGAGGATGTGGAGAAATTGGAAGCCTGTGCCTTATTGGTGGGAATGTCAATTGGTACAGCTACTGTAAAAAACGAGATGGAGGGTTCTCAAAAAATTAGAAATTAAATTACCATATGATCTAGCAATTCTACTTCTGGGTATTTATTTAGAAAAATTCAAATCAGGATCTTGAAGAGAAAATTGCACATCCAAGTTTACTGCAGCATTATTTATAAGAAGCAACAAGTGGAAGCAACCCAGATGTCAATCACCAGATGAATAGATAAGGAAAATATGATGTACACATACAGTAAAATATTATTCAGCTTTAGAAAAGAAGGAAATCCTGTCACACACTATAACATGAATGAACCTCGAGGACATGAGGCTAAGTAAAATAACCGAGTCACAACAGAACAAACACCGTATGATTTCATTCCCGTGCAGTATCTCAAACAGTCAAAATCATAGAGACAGAAAGTTGAAAGGCGGCTGCCAAGGGCTGAGGGGAGAGGGAATTAGTGTTTAATGGTGTAGAGTTTCAATTTTGCAAGATAAAAAAGTTCTGGAGATCTGTTGTGTGACAACATGAATATATTTAACACTTCTGAACTGTATACTTAAAAATGGTTAAAAACACAAAAATCCTGACTTCTTAAATTCTAGCACAGAGCCCATCTGGTTCTACCTCTTAAAGCTTTACTGAACACCTTATCTTTTTTCAACAATAGCATGCATTTGAAGATTCTTACCATGGTCCCTTGAACTGGCTGCCTCTCCTCCAAGTTCAACAGGCTTTCTTCAAAAAGCTTCTTCTGCTGCTGGCCATCTGGCCCTCTGGTGTCTGCTCCTGGCAGACGCAGACCTGCGGTGCTGCAGTAGGACTGTGGTGTCCTTGGAACCCACACACCCTGGGAGAGGAGTGCTCCCAGAGGCACCCCTGCCCAGGGAGACCCTGTCCTGAGCAACAAGCAGACACTGGGCATCTGGGGGGGGGGGAGGAGAGGGGCGTGGACCAGGAGGGAACTGAGGCTGGGTATGCAGAGGCAGGCTAGGCTCTGTGGTGCCATGACTGTAGGGCATGACTGTCCCTTCACACGGTCACGAGATGGCTGGAATAAAAGAGAAAGCCAGAATCCCTTAAATTTCCATAGCTACTTTACATGTTTTAAGGCGTTTTACAAACTGGATAAAATTTGCTATCGCTACAACCCTTTGAGGCAAGCAGTCAGCAACTGCTTTTCTCATTTCATCAAGAGCTGGCCTTGGCCAGAGAAACGAAGGATCCCCTCCACCTTCTGGGTTCTTCCTGGGTGGACCCTTTCCACTCTGCAGCCTGCCTTTGATTTCACATAAAAACAAACAAAAAACAAGCAAAACAAAAATGTAACAGAAAAAGACCATTTACTAAATGGTCTCAAGTCTTATAATTTTGACAGATTAAGAATGTCTGTAGAATGAACAAGTCCTTAGATCACATGCACATCTGTGGGCACAAAGACTGTTTGTGGGGTGGCCTTGGATAGGGCCCGGGCCTTTTCCTTGACTCCACTGGTGAGACCTGAGCCTGCCTCCACCAAAGGTGAGAAGCCAACTAAACTTCCCATTATGGGAACAGATTACCCTTTCCCCATGGCTGCATAAAAGGAGCCCAAAGTGTTCTTAGGGATACCCTCAGGTATGTGACCTGGGCTCCACACAGGGCCCCAGGGATCCCTCTCCTGCAGGGGCTGGGCCCAGAGTAGCAGCTGAGAGATGGGAAAATGGGGGGAGAAAGAAGTCATCTAGCAGCAAGGATTCAAGAATGGAAGGCTTCAGAGGCCTCCAGCCAAGCCACTGTGCTATCCCCATGCCCTGGCCTTTCTTCCTGGCTGTACTTGCCCCTGAGGCTGCACCTCCCCTTTTAGAAGCTCTCCCTGGCCATCTTAACCTCCTTCCATCAGGATAAACAAGTCAGGGAAGCAGAAGGGAGAGGTACCAATGATGATTTCCTGGCAGCCTGGAGAACAGGGTTCCCATCAGAATAAGAAAAGGGCTGACCTTCCTGCTCACAGAAAAAGACACTTTATGTGAAAGATACTCTCTGTCATTGTAAATTGGCCAACACTAAGCTAGGGAGAAAGTGGGCAGGAGAGGAAGGTGGGGATCTACATGAAGTCCTCTCACTGATGCACACATCTAGTGGCAAGAAGGGATATTTAAAGTATTTAACAAGTGGGCCTGACCAATCAGAGCTGAGCTAGCTCCTGGAGGCCCCCCTGCTGGGCCATATGTTCTCCCTTTGGTTGCAGGCTGGTAGGAGGCAGGGGACCCAGAGACAAGGGCAGGGGCTGGGGTTGTTTACCCACCAGTAGAGAAGTTTCCACATAAACACATGGTGCGGCTGTAGCATTTCACAGTAGCCGAACAGAAGTCTTAGTAAGGATAAGAGCTGGTGGTCTTGATCACCTCTAACTGGTCCTTCTTAGGTGCTTATTGCAAATTGTTCCCAGCCTTGGCCTCACCTGCTCAGGGCAGAATTGCAGGTGTTTTTCCTGGGGCACAACTGGGTGCCTCTGTGCTTACAGCAACTCCTGCCTGGTCTGACATCCGAGAGAAGAGAATGAACAAGTAGAATGAACAAGTCCCCAGATCACATGAAGTAAGCCAGCAGCTTTCGCAGAAGGATTCTCCTCTCTTCTTTCTCACCCTCCTTCCTGGATGCCTGGCCACTGAAACACACTGGCGGGACGATGCTTCATCTCCTCCAGAATCCAGTGCTCTTCCTCTGGGAAGAGGAGGGGCTGGGCTCCTACCACCACCAAAAGATGTGTGAAGGAAGGGCCTCTGAAACTGCCAGACAGCCGGCTTCCTTTCTCATTTCCAGGGCTCTGCGTAACATGAGCATCTGAGAAAGGTGCCCTGTGTTCTGTGGTTTGCTCTGCCCCAGAAGACTAGCTATCTAATCTCCTGAGACTGAAAAATCAGTCAGTGAGTTTCCTAAGATGGGAGGCAAGAGGTGATAATGCAAGGCAGTATCACTGTCATCTGACGGCCAGCCCAAGACCACAGGGGACCAGTTATCTGCTTTGTCGTGAAACAGGAGGCCATGCAGATAGACCCTTTTCATCTTCACAGTTTGAGAACCTCTGTTTCAGGGAAGCTTGAAATGGGGCACTTCATTTTATAATTTTTATTTCTATTCATATTGCTTTTACTTCAATACATACATGTAGTTTAAAAATTCACATATTTATGAGGCTTATACAAAAATCATAGCCCACCCATTCTTACCTCCAGCCACAGCTCCCCAGAGCCAGCCACCACCTCTGACTTCAGTTGTGCTTCTGGCATTAGTAGCAATTATTCTAAATATGTTTACCAAGCTGCATTTTTACTTTTCCATTTAAAAAATCACCCCTAACTTATTATACTGTGAAGATGAGGGTTAGCACCCTCCCCCAGACACAGGTGTTCACATTTCCCCTCGCTTCCCAAGAGTTCCTATATTTCTCCCTATTCGAGATGCCGTTCATTATAAGATGTTCCATTATTTATGAGTCACTACACAAGAAAAAAGTGCTCCTGATGAAACTGTGACCTACTTTCTTATCATGTTGACTACATGATTCAGTCTGATTTTCAAAAGTAGAAAATATGTGTTTTTAGAAGATTATGAATTAGGGGACATCACGATTTCTGACTGAATTGCCAATTGGCATATGCATTGTTTTCTCTATGAAAGTTCACAATGCATTATAATTACACTGGTCTTTTACATTCGCCCCTCACATGGAGGTAATAATTGCCTTGCCTATTTCATTGTGTAGTTTGGGGTATTTTTGAGTAATGCATCTAAGTTCTCCTCAGTGTGAAGAGCACACTGGTTTTTTCTAGGTTGCTTTTCCCTCCCTGCATGAGGAGCATGTTGGTGCTCTCTCGGTTGCGTTTTCTTCCTCATGGGGATGTCCTCCGGGAGCTGCCTCCTTGTTGCAACCTCTGGGCTAGTTCCTCTGTGGCCCAGTGCAGTTACCATCTCAGCTTCCTTTCAACATCACCTGTGAGTTCGCCTTCCTCTCCTATGCTGGATTCCCCTGCGTTGGAGCGCCTATCTTCTCTGTAGGTTAATTCCTGGTTTTGTTGGAGCACAACCTCCAGTAGCTTCCTGAGAACGACGTCATGGCTGGTCAATGTTTGGAGACCTTGTAAATGTCTTTATTCTGCTCCTGCATGTGATAGTTTGTCTGGATTGAAAACCTAACTTTGGGAATAACTTCTCTGTTATGTTAGATGCTTCCCACCAATGTATGGTGATTTACAGCTGGCACTTGAGTGGTGTGTGTGTATGTGTGTGTGTGTGTGTGTGTGACATTTGCTGATTAGTGGGTTCCCTGTTGGAGATTCTTCAGTGACATGGATGTTTCAGTGGGGGATGCTGCTAAGTCAGTCTCTGTCTCTTTTCTCTTGGACCAGTCAGCTTCTCTAGAGATTGGATCATCTCATCTTCTTCCTGTGGGGTATAAGCTTCACTGCTGGCATTCTGGGAGCTAAGAGGACAAATGGGATTGCAGGTGTCTCAGTCCAAAATGCAGACTTGCCCTGGTTGTGTGGCTCAGTCAGTTGGAGATCATCCCATACACCGAAGACTGCGATTTGGATTCCTGGTCAGGGCACATACCTGGGTTGTGGATTTGGTCTCAAGGCAGGGCGCGTGCAAGAGGCAACCAATTGATGTTTCTCTCTCACATTGATGTTTCTCTTTCTCTCTCACCCTCAAATCAATAAAACATATCCTCAGGTGAGGATGAAAAAATGTATATATATCAAAATGCAGACTGTCATTTAATCCTGTTTTGGCAGCTTGTTGTATGCCAGCTTTCACATAAGCTCACTGTCTAGATCACCTCTGATCTGACCTTCTCTCCCAGGGCGGGGCAGGGGCAGTGGCTTGGCTGCACAGGTGTAGAAAGAACTGTGGGACTCTCATTGCTTCTGGCAGAAATGTGCAACACACTTGTTCTCAGCACACCTGCCCAGACGGAACCTCTGTTTCTAAGTTTCTTTCTAAGGTTCTGTGGTGTAGCTGGTTTACCTCTTATAGGCTTCCCTCTCTATGGGCTCAAGTTTTGGTCTTATCTTCTCTGTTAATTACCTCTCATTCATCTGCTTTTGTAGTCTTCAGAATATTGTTGACTTTTTTTTTTTTGTCTATTGTTGTCTTCATTTCTGTTCGTTGTCCTTATGTTCTAGACTATGGTGTGCTGATAAATGTTTGACAACCAGCTTTTGCAGGAAGGGAGAGCCCCGACTTGCAGCAGTCCAGTTTCTTTGGTGCAGATATTCTTACCGTGGCTAATTTCAAGCTACTGAAAGGATATCTCTGGACATACAGGTGAGAAGAAATACATCATTACATAATATTCCCACCTGACAGATACCATAGACAAAAACACCAGACATAAATAACCTCGAAAGAATATCTGGTTGTAGTATTATTATGGAGTGACAAGTTTTCAGAATCGATTAGCTTTGTTTTTAATATAATATTTAAAAGTGTAAACTTATATAATTATTTTTTTTGAAATAACTATATTTAACAGCTGGCTGGAAAAATTTCTAAAATTTAACAATCAGTTCTCACAAGCCAGTATAAGCTGGCCCTACTGTTCCTTTGGGTTAATGCCTTTTGAATGGCTTAATTGTTATTTTATTGTATTTTTTTTTTAAACTGATTTTAACTTGCTGCTCTACAGCATACAACTACCTATCTTCATATATTGGGATTTTTCCTTTACTGAGATATAATTGACATAGAACTCATCTATTGTTAACACAGTGCTAATCCATCCTCATTCACATTCCTGTTAACTTTCAAACTGTGGTGACAAAAGGAAGACACCTCAATGGAATGAGGTGATACTTGGTTTGAGGAGTAAAGAGAAGAGTTAAAGTAAAATCAAGGATGAGTAGGTAATCAGTACCCACAGGTGGTCCTCTGAGGAAAAGGACTGAGTGTGAGGTCTTACTAGGACTAGGCAGTAACTGGGCCAGTCTTTCTATTCTGATTAATTTTAGTTTTTAAAAAGACCATTTAGTGCACCTATGTTTTTCAGTACTCTGGAGTCATGCCAACTAACCTTTTACTCCAAACACATGCTACTAAGGGGCTGTGTGCTGATGCTGAGCCTCCACAGAGCCTTTCATCAGCTGAACTCAAAGCATTTGACCAGCAGGGCCTCATTAAGTCTCACCTCAGCCACGCACCTCAGTGAGGGGGTAGGAGGGAAGTTCCATTCTCCCCGTTTTACAGATGGAAGAGGCAGAGGCGCTGAAGCACATCAATAAGAGCTGCTCCTAGCTAGTTGTTGGCCTGCAAACCCAGTATGCTTTCTCTTTGTGACAACAGGATCTTAGGCACTAATTAATATTTTCTGCTTCTACCTAGTGAGATAAATGTACAGTTTTATCATCTGAATTATCAAGGAATTCTTTTATGTCCTAAATTGTATGATTCTGGTTTTAGTCATTGTTGACCCTTCTGCACCTTCTTGCAAGCACAATTTAATGATATTTTATGTACATTATTCAACATAACTCCAGTCTGGCTGTAGGAATAAGGGAGTCTTGACAAGAGCAGAAGACTGCACCATTCAGGCACAAGTAGAAGATCAGATACAGTGGTTTGGTCTCTACATTCAGTAGATCATAGAATATTAATAATTGCCAAAACAGGTAATAGTCCTTTTGAAGATTGAATGTGTGATTTATATGCATTGTTTCATTTAAATTATTTTGCTTTTTACAACAACACTTTGTGGTTGGTACTAATATTATTCCTATTTTACAGTTAAGGAAAGTGAAGCCTAGAGAGTCACAGTAAACACTGCTGTCCTCTTGGCTGTAGTGATTAGAGCTAGATCTGTCACCCAACAGAGTACTAACCCAGGATAGTTCCAGCAGAAGAATCCTTTCTTCACTGGTCACAGGGTCACTTGACTGTGAAACCAGTGAGGTAGGCTCCCAGGTTCCCTGTTGTGTGAAGAAAGCTCTCCATAAGAGGAGAGAAAGTGTACACACAAAGAAAAACAGAAGCAAGGATGGGGAGAAAGAATTCAGATGGCATTCAAAGCCTCACCTCTGAGCCCCTGTCTCCCTTTTTCTAAGCTACTTTGAGGTCACCTTTTGTCACTGGGCCACTGAGAGAGTCACAACTAATACAGGGTTGATACACCATGCTCTCCTGCTGGTGGACATTACCATAGTTACTGGAATAGAGACCCCACCACTGGGCCCCTGGACTTACCCTGATCTTTGCCAAATCTGTAAGCAGGTAAAATTTTCCCCACAAAACAAGCCTTCTTCTACTTCTAAACATATGCTGTATCTCATCTGTAAAGTTCTTCTCTATCTCTTGTTACTTGGTTCAAGCCTCGTAATGGAAACACAGTATGTCGTGACTATGTGGACATTTTAGGGTTGATAAGCATTACTTGGTCTTCTGGCCTCAAAGGGCAGGAGAAGAGTTGTGGTCCTGGCAATACTAACACCACGATGATATTACTAGCCTCAGCTGTGGGTCCCCAGACTGTAAAATTTCCCATGCCAGAATTTTTTTTTTATGTGACAAGGGTTTGGGGGGTGGACATCATGGAGCTGTCAACTTTCTAATTTGCCCAACAGGGCTAGTAGGCTTAAACTCATCCTCCTCCAACTCTTCAGTCATTGGTTTGCAAGTCTAGTAAATACTCATCCATAAGCCCTGAGTGTGTAAAACAGTCCTACAGTCAAGTCTCTAGAAGACTAGGAAGGGCCACACTAATTCTTCTTTTATTCTTTTTAAAATTCCACTCTTCACTACACTTGATAATTTGGACGACCTTACAGAATTTAGGGGAGAGTATATGGAGATGGTCAGTCATACCTGTTCGCAATAATTTAAAAAGTGAGTTGCAGACAAGGAAGGGAAAGGTAGTATGGCCTTGGGGCAGGAGTGGCCGGGCAGGCAGAGGACACGGCCTGCGCTGCAGAGGCCGGAAGCCCAGGAGCTGTGGTCTGACATGCTTTGGAGCGGGTGGGGGTGATGTTGAGGTTTTATCGCCCTGATGTTAGCCTTGAGGGCTGGCAATTCCCCTCGCCTTCAGGCGACTGAGCAGTAAACTACATTTGGCCAAAGCTGCCTTTAGCTAAAGTGACTCAGAGCAAATCAATGAAAAAGGCATTCACATTACACATAGGCCAGATATGAAGAAAAAACAAAACAAAAAGTCACTTTTGAGGTGTGTCGTACCTGCATCTAAGCAAAATATATTGATAACAATCTTTTTGAAAAGGCTGGCAAGAAAATCTGAAAAAGTTTCTAGTAAACTAAAGCATAAATAAATAGAAGTGGGTTTGTACAGGACATATTACCTTTATTTGAATGTCACTGGTAAACTCTTTACTTACTGCATTATCTGTTGTTTTATTTTATTGAAAGTAAAAATAAAAAAAAAAAAAAACACTGTGGCTTCCAGGTCAGGTGCTTATCTCTCCCTTTCTCTTGAATCACTCATGTAGAGAGCCAGCTGCCATGTCACAAGGACATGCAGGCAGTCACTGGAGAGAGGCCCATGAGAAAAGGAACTGAGGCCTCCAGACCACAGCTGAGTGAGGCCACTAAGATGATATGGGTGTGCCTGGGAATGGATTATTTGGTCCCAGTTAAGCCTCCAGATGACTGCTTGACTGAAATCTATGAGAAACTTGAGCCAGAGCCATCCAGTGAACTTCCAGATTCCTGACCCACAGAAACTGTGAACAATCATGCATGTTGTTTTAAGCTACTGAGTCTGAGGGATATTTGTTATGCAGCAATAGATAACTGACACATGGAGGCCAGATCATCTCTACTCCCTGCAGCCTTACTCTCCCCCTCATTATTTCTGCAGGGAGAGGTGTCCAGGTTCCTGAGTAGGACAGGGACATTGCCACTTCCATTGCTGCACTGAAGTACTATAGAGAGGCATTTTCTTTTTAAAAGAATATATTTTATTGATTATACTATTACAGTTGTCCCATTTTCCTCCC
Source organism: Anoura caudifer (assembly GCA_004027475.1). Lineage (NCBI taxonomy): Eukaryota > Metazoa > Chordata > Mammalia > Chiroptera > Phyllostomidae > Anoura > Anoura caudifer. The sequence goes on from PVKU01013933.1 coordinate 17,333, forward strand.
TTTACTCCCCTCTGCCCTGCATCTTAGTTCATTTCCCCCCCTTAGTTCATGTCCATGGGTTATATGTATAAGTTTGTTCTTTAGCTTTTCCATTTCCTATACTATTCTTAAACTCCCCTGTCTATTTTGTACCTAGCATTTATGCTTCTTATTCCCTGTACCTTTCCCTCCATTCTCCCTCCTCCCCGTCCCCACTGATAACCCTTCATGTGATCTCCATTTCTGTGATTCTGTTCCTATTCTACTTGTTTGCTTAGTTTATTTTAGTTTTTGTTTTTTAGATTCAGTGGTTGATAGTTGCGAGTTTGTTGTCATTTTACTGCTCATATTTTTTATCTTCTTTTTCTTAGATAAGTCCCTTTAACATTTCATCTAATAAGAGCTTGGTGATGATGAACTCCTTTAACTTGACCTCATCTGGGAAGCACTTCATCTGCCCTTCCATTCTAAATGATAGCTTTGCTGGATAGAGTGATCCTGGATGTAGGTCCTTGACTTTTATGACTTCAAATACTTCTTTCCAGTCCCTTCTTGCCTGCAAGGTCTCTTTTGAGAAATCAGCTGATAGTCTTATGGGAACTCCTTTGTAGGTAACTCTCTCCTTTCCTCTTGTTTCTTTTAAGATTCTCTCCTTATCTTTAATCTTGGCTAATGTAATTATGGTGTGCTTTGGTGTGTGCTTCCTTGGGTCCAACTTGTTTGGGACTCCCTGAGCTTCCTGGACTTCCTGAAAGTGTATTTCGTTTGCCAGAATGGGGAAGTTGTCCCTTATTTTTTCAAATAAATTTTCAATTTCTTGCTCTTCCTCTTCCCCTTCTGGCACCCCTATGATTCGGATATTGGAACGTTTAAAGTTGTTCCAGAGATTCTGAAAACAGAAAAGACCAGCATTTATGCTGCCTGTCACATACCGAACCCAATAAGTAGAGACAAGGATTGAATCTTTATTCAGATGGCCAGCAATCTGAGAAGATGGTGGGTTCATACCCTAAGGGACTGTCCTACATTTTCTTTCAAGCCAGCCTTTTTGTATCAGGGAATATACAAGGTGTGGTGAGGGGTTTTGAAATTCAGGGAAAATTAGATAAAAGAAAACTTCAGCATTCTTGTCCTGGGTAATTAGCTGTTCCCAGGGGCAGGTGGTTTTCTGTCTCTCCCTGGAACACAATGTCCCAGATACTTCCACTTGTTCCCCAGGCAGTAATCTTTAGCAGTGCTCCAGGAGGTTGGCTATATCCCCTAGGAGTGGTAGGCTTTATCTGCAGTTCCTGAAACAATAGCTTTAACATATGCATTACCTACTAGGCTTATTAGCTATTTATCTTAAACTAAAAGTTTCCAACTCTGCCTCTATTAATTCCTAAGCCTCTCATTTTTTTATTTTTAATTCTTGATTCTTCCTTCTGTTCTGATTGAATGTTTATTTCTTCCTCTGGTCCAAACCATTGATTTGAGTCCTGGTTTTCTTCGCATCACTGTTGGCTCCCTGTACATTTTCCTTTATTTCACTTTTTGTAGCCTTCACTTTTTCCTCTAGTTTGCAACCATACTCATCCATTTCTGTGAGTATCCTGATTGCCAGTGTTTTGAACTGTGCATCTGATAGGTTGGCTATCTCTTCATCGCTTAGTTGTATATTTCGTGGAGTTTTGATCTGTTCTTTCATTTGGTCCATTTTCTTTGTCTCAGTGTACCTGTTACATAGTAAGGGGTGGAGCCTTAGGTATTCACCAGGGCAGGGCAACTCACATTGCTGTGATATGGTGCTGTATGTGGGGGAGGGGTCCAAGAGGGAACAGTGTTGCTTATGGGCTCTCAGCCAGCTTTAGGACCCTGTGGGTCTCTGCAGTGAACTCTCCTGTGAGACTGGGAGTTTCTCCTGCTGCCACAACCCCCACAGAATTTTTCAGTCAGAGGTTTTGAGGCTTTATTTCCTCATGCTGGAACCCTGGGTTGCATGATTTATCTTGCTCCCTAGTTGCTCCTCCTGGTTTATCCACATGCAAATGTGGGACCACCCAGTCCTCTATCCCCCACCTTGCTGCAAGTCCTCTTGGCCAGGTTTGTTGGTCTCCACCCCTCCTACTGGTCTGGGTGAATGTTTCTTCTTTAACTCCTTGGTTTAGGATTTCCATACAGTTTGATTTTCTGGCAGTTCTGGTTGTTTGTTTGTTTTAAATTTTTGTTGTCCTTCTTTTGGTTGTGGAAGAAGGCACAGTGTATCTACCTATGCCTCCATCTTGGCCCAAGATCCTAGAGAGGTATTTTCTTTACACTCATTGTCACACATCTGCAATCCCTTGGCTGTATCCTTGTTATTAGATATAGGGATGATAAGCACACATAGAATTTAGAAGAGGGTACAGACAGAGCTTTTTGTCCCTGTCCCAGCTAGATGGAGTGTAGAAAACTTTTTTCTGTATGTGCTTTAGAAACTGGCCTAAACAAGAAGAAACAACAACAACTTTGTGTTTCGCTCATTACAAAAGCAATGATATCTGTGGTGTAAAAAACAAAAAGGCAGAACCAGTGGGTGCTGGCTCTTTCTGGCTCTTAGGCTCTCTTCCTCCTAGAAGATGCCTGGGTGACCATGCTGCAGCTGCCTGCGTTTCCCAATTGACAGCCTCAAGATCAAGCTCAAGAGTTATCTTCTGTGTATACAGGTTTGTGGTGACTTCTCTTCTCCCCTTTCTCCAAAATCTTATCCTAACATTTAAAGAAGAAAAAAGAGACAACTATGTGACTTCTGTCCAAGATGGAGGCATAGGTAGACAAACTTTGCCTCCTCACATAACCATAAGAAGGATCACAACTAACCTCAAGACAAAAAACAACCCCAACTGTCAGGAAATTGAACTGTATGTAAGTCCAACAACTAAGAACTTAAAAGAGAAATATGCATCCAGGTGGGTAGGAGGGCAGGGACAGGAAGCTTGGGTGGAGAGCACAAGGTGTGGCAGCAGTGAGGCGGTGGGCAGAACGGGTGGGTGGTCCCACACTCATGTGCCGTGGATAAAAACTGGGAGGGACACCTGGGAAGCAAGCTATCCCCCTCCAGGTCAGACTTTGCAGCCCAGGGTACCAGTGCCGGGAAAATAAACCTCAAAACTTCTGGTTGTAAAAACCTGTGGGGGCTGGAGTGGTGAAAGAAACTGTGAAATCGTAGGTCTCTTAGGAGAGCCTGTTTAAAGGGCCCCCATGGTCCTGGAATGTATGCAAACCCACTCTGAGAACCACCACCAGGGCAATAGCTAGAGGGGTGGCAGTCACATACAGGAAGTAGGTGAAGTGACTGGAAATGGGGCAAATAGCAAACAAGCAGCATTTTCCCTCTCCAGCCCCTCCCCCCAGCCCCTCCCCCACATACAGTGCCACAATGCAGTGAAGCACATTGCCTCACCCTGGCAATATCCAAGGCTCTACCCCTTACAAACATACCAGGTGGGCCAAGACAGAGTGTCAAAGCATCTCTACCTAATACACAGAAACAAACACAGGGAGGCTGCTGAATTGATGAGACAAAGAAACGTGTCCCAAATGAAAGAACAGATCAAAACTCCAGAAAAAAACCTAAGTAAAACGGAGATAACCAACTTATCAGATGCAGAGTTGAAAATACTGTTGATAAGGTTGCTAAGAGAACTCATTGACTATGGCAAATGGGTAAGGGAAGAAATGCAGTTTACACTAAGTGAAATAAAGAAAAATCCATAGGGAACTTACAGTAAAGGGAAAGAAGCTGGGGTTAAAATCAATGATTTGGAGCAGAAAGAAAAAATAAACACTCAACCAGTACAGATGAAGAAATAAGAATTAAAAAAAAAAATGAGGAGAGAATAAGAAAACTTTGGGACATCTCCAAACATGCCAACATCTAAATCATAGGGCTGCCACAAGAAGAGGAAGAGAAAGAAATTGAAAACTTATTTGAAAAAGTAATGAAGGAGAATTCCCCTAATTTGGCAAAGAAAATAGACATACAAGTCCAGGAAGCACAGAGACTCCCAGACAAGTTCCCAAAGAGGACCACACTAAGACACATCATAATGAAAATGCTAAACACTAACAATAAAGAGAGTATCTTAAAAGCAGCAAGAGAAAAGGAGTTATCTATGAAGGAGTTCCCATAACACCATCAGCTGATTTTTCAAAAGAAACCTAACAGGCAAGAAGGGGCTAGAAAGTATTTGAAGTGATGAAAGGCAAGGACGTACATCCAAGATTACTCTATCCAGCAAAGGTATCATTTAGAATTGAAGGGCAGATAAAGTGTTTCTCAGATAAGGTCAAGCTAAAGGAGTTCATCATCACCAAGCCCTTATTCTATGAAATGTTAAAGGGACTGATCTAAGAAAAAGAAGATCAAAACCAGGAACAGTAAAATGACAGCAAACTCACAACTATCTACAACTGAATCTAAAAAACAAAGACAAAAACAGAACAGGAGCAGAATCATAGATATGGAGATCATATGGAGGGTTATCAACAGGGAGGGAGACAGGGAGAATGAGGGAAAAGGTACAGGGAATAAGAAGCATAATTGGTAAGTACAAAATAGACAGAGGGATGTTAAGGATAGTATAGGAAATGGAGAAGCCGAAGAACTTACATGCATGACCCTTGGACATGAACTAAGGGTGTGAGATTGCTGGAAGGAAGGGGAGAACCAGGTGGAGGAGAACAAAAGGGAAGAAACTGAAACAACTGTAATAGCATAATCAATAAAATATACTTAAAGGCAAAGCCATTAAACAACCATAATTCTACTATCTAAATAGAAACACTGTTAACAACTGGAGTGTCTGTAATTATTTTTTTAAAAAAAGATTTTATTTATTTATTTTTTGGGAGGGAGGGGAAGGGAGGAGGAAAGAGAGGGAAACATCAATCCATGGCCTCTTGTTGAGGGACCTGGCCCACAACCCAGGCATGTGCCCTGGCAGGGAATGGAGCCAGCAACCTTTTGGTTTGCAGGACAACACCCAACCCACTGAGCCACACCACTCAGGGCTGTAACTATTTCTATCTATTTATTTTTTGCAAGTAGGTAATATAATAAGTACTATTTTGTGACTTGTTTCTTGGTTAACTATATTGTGGGTCTGTGTTTATATCATTAATAGATCACATTATCTGCAGTTATAATTTAAAGTGGTTGCATAGTACCCCATTGTAAAGATGTGTCATAGTTTTTAAGCCAATTCTTTTTTTGGGGGGAGCGTAAATTTATTTCCATTTTTGCTATTATAAGAAATGCTATGAAGAATATGCTTTTAGCTAAATGGTTGTGCCTATCCTTGACTTTCCTCCTTTAGGATAAATTGTTAAAGTAGAATGGTTAGAGTAAAGCACAACTACATTTTTGAGCTTTTCCTACAAATTGTGAAATTACCTCGACAAGAGGTGCTACCAGTTTGTATACCATGACATTTATTAGTGTGTCTACTTCCTCACACCCTTGCCAGCACTGAGTAATTATGCTTTCTCTTTCTGATCTGGTGTTTAAATGGGAAACACAAGGACTTTTGAAGATGTCACTCTAACCCAGTACCCAGTCGGGTGTAGAGGAACTGAAGAGATTAATTGAATTTGTCTTGCTCAATTACACTTAGAAGATGAGAAGAAGAATGTTAAAACTCATATGTATGTGTTTAGGATGTAACAAAGATGGTCAGACATAAAAAATTCAAACCCTCTGATCCTGTAATTATACTTTTAGGAACTTAGCTTAAAGAAAAATCCAAGTAAAAGGAAAACATGTATATGCATTTAAAAAGCTTATTGTAACTTTTTTTAATGTTAGGGTAACATTATAAACAATTCAATATATGGAAAATGGCTTAAGAAATTGAGGTATATCAACTCAACAGATTTTTATGTAGTTGTTAAACTCATAATCATAAAGACTACGTAGAAACATTAGAATGTGTTCATGATACAATGTTAAGAACAAAAAAGAAGGACACACAATTTCTAGCACTTAAAATGATACACTGGTTAAATCCTCATAGATGAAGACAGGGAGGGAGGTAGAAACTAAAAACTGTGAGAAAGAGTGACACCCATGTTTGAAATTTTTCTTGTAGCTCATCATGTCATTACAACGTAGAGTAACAATTTTGAAAAAGGGCAAAGAGGTTTGCATAAAGATGCAAGTGGGTGTGCTAGCGGGAGGGTCGTTGAAGATTCTTGGTCTGCTGTTACTTAGGGCAGCCTGGCTGAATGTTGGAGAGAGCAAGGGAGCAAGAAGGCCAAAAGGTCTGGGCTCGAGACTGGGCTTGTGGCTGGGCTGCACTTCATCCTAGAAGTGTGCGCCCAGACAAGTGCCTTCACTTGCTGTAGCTTTCATTTACAGAGATGCAAACCTGGACGAATAAGGCCCTCCTGGGCTGTCATCCGGGAAGAGGGCAGGAATGCGTGGAGCCAGGTGTGTGGTAGGTGCTTTTGCATCCTGATGACTCTGAAAAGTGATGTTCTTTTTCTGTCATCTTTTTTCCATTATCGATACTACACTAGAGAGAAGAAGGAAATCCAATGAAGTAAAATATTTGCCTATAGTCTATTTCTAGCAAATGTAAACCCCACATATTATCCTGGACAGAAGGGAGTGAGTCCATTCTCAGCTGCCAGATTACTGAGCAGCCGCAAGGCACCCCTACTGCCTCTCTGTTAGGTAATTTCTCTGCATGCCTTGATGGATAATGACACAGCATACAAAGTATCACAAAACTGCATACTTCCCTGGGTACCACAGGAGAAAAATTGGTCACGAAAGGGGGATGGGCAGAAAAAAAAATGGAAAACAGAAAATCTTCCGTAAGATCTATGCCTGTGTTATTTGTAAAAATCAGTTATGCAGTATAATTTGTGGGGATGGGGGCAGTGCGCAAGAGTTTAATGTTGTCACTTTTTAAGGCAGTGGTTTGAAATCAGCCTGGAAGAGAGGTGGCACTGAAATTCACTCTATGACATCAACACAATTTTCCAACCATATGAGGACTTCTAGAATTTCTCTCACCAAGGAAATCTCAGAGGATGAATAGACACTGGCCTGACTCACTCACAGATGTTCAGCGGAGAGACCCAACAGCCACCTGATGTAGGGAAAGCTGCGACCTGCAGAAGTTGGCCAACCTGCCTCTCTTTGGGACCACAGGCCAAGAAACCCAGGACAATTCCTCAACTACACCCACCCCTTTTATAGGGAAAAAAATTAGCACCTTGTTTATCCTCAGTCCTTTCCAACAAATTCCTCATCCAACTGAAAAGCTTTTTTCTTTTTCCTCTTCGAAACTTCTTTAGTAGTGACAGCAGCTCAGATAACTGTTGTCACTGCAACATGCAGGTTGGGTGGCCCCTTATTCAGGCAGATGCCATTTCAAAGGAAACTTCTTTGGCTGGGCGTCAGTGTTACACTGAGATTTGGGGAGTTAATCTCCACTCTCTCTGTTGTGGGAGGAAAGGAAAGGAGAGCTGCTGCTCTTCCCTATACCCTGGAATTATGGAAAAACCTTCAAACCGGATGGTGTGGACCACAGTTTTGAAGTCCCAGGGCAGACATCTTGCAGCTTCCTTTGTTTACTGGTATCAGTGCTTAACTGTCTTTCATTGGAATAATTTCATTTTTCAAATTATACCAACAACAGTGGAAACTTTTAAAGGACCCCCCCCCCATCCCCAAGACAACCACATGCACAAGGCCTGGCTGAAATAAATCACCATAACCATGTTGCTACAGTTTACATTACTGCAGAGAGAGCTGGAGTTCAGAAGACACATTTATAAAACTATGGTATTTTTGAGATTGAATTACAAGTACAAAACAGACCTATTCCCCCAAGGGTGGGGGCTGCTTCCCCTAGGGTTCTTCTGCTGGTGGAAACCCCAGCTAGGAAGCAGGCCCTGGCCTTGAGCTCACACATGTTCCCAGCCTTTGGAAGACAAGCACCCATACTACGCTCTCATCACACTTGCTCTGCTCCAAGATAGGAGTGACATGTCCTCAGGCTGGCCCCCAACGGTGTCTGCCCATAACTGTCTTGGATTAAGGTGGACAACCCAGGGGCTGAACCTGGCCTGCTCTCTGTTTTTCTAAATCCTGTGCGACAAGAATGTTTCTTGTTTTATCTTTGTAAATGGCTGGAAAAAAAAAAAAAAACAAAAACGAAAGAATACCATTTCATGACATGTGAAGATCATATGAAATTCAAATATAAGTGTTCATAAGTAAAGTTTTAAAGTATATTTTATTGATTATGCTATTACAGTTGTCATAATTTTTCTCCCCTTTATCCCCATCTGCCCTGCACCCACTCACCCAGCAGCATTCCCTTTGCCTTAGTTCATGTCCATGGATTGTCCACATAAGTTCTTTGGCTTCTCCATTTCCTGTACTATTCTTAACACCCCCCCCCCCCGTCTATTTTGTGCCTACCAATTATGCTTCTTATTCCCTGTAACTTT
>PVKU01013934.1:0-25790 GCA_004027475.1 Anoura caudifer
GTCTTCTGCTCTGCATGAGTCATGGTCATATTTCCTCAATCCTCCACCCCCACTGTCATCAGTGCCACCAGTGGACATATTCTACCTCCTCTTCTCTGAGATACTCGTCTCTATTCTGGGGACCATGACCTCCAGTAAATTACTTTCTACCATCTTTCCTCCCACCACAATACGTCTCCTCCAGCCACCAGCACCACCATCACAGGTGTGCCAGATTCAGCTCCTCTGTTCTAAGTACACCTCCCTCTTCTTTAATTGTCTCCACTACAAATGCAGCATATTGTGTGACCTGTTTCCTAGGCACGAGGACCACTGGAACAAGACCCACTAGACCCATCTCTGTCACCACCAGAGTGGAGTCCATGACCACTGCTACCAGCAGTGCCAACCCTGGGATTGCTCTGAAGACCTCTGGCCTGAGCTCATCCACTGTTGGAGCATCATTTACCACCTTGGTCCCTGGAATCAGGACCACCAGTACATGGTCTACCTCTGAGCTGACCACCACTCCTGGAACCAGCACCACCTCCCATAAAACTGGCTCAGTCACCATGGGCACAAATACAGTCCATGAGAGCCACACACCAACAAACGTCACTAAACTAAGTGGGTGTTTGCAGCCTTGGGCCATCATCCTCATCTCTCTGGCTGCCATTGGGTCAGTGTTGGACTGTTAGTGGGACGGAGTTTTCACCTGTGGAGTCACTGTGCATGGAGTTGGGGAACCTACCTCACAGCTAGACCACACGTGGGAGTAGAATAATGGGAACGGATGTTCAGAAGGAGAGAGCAGTGTGTGGAGTCATGTTTATCTGAGCCCACTACAGATAAGCAGGAGCAAGTTGTGGCCCCGTAGCAGATTTACAGGTGGGTGGCCACAAGGGAGGCTGCACCAGGGGGACCAAGGAACTTCTTACAGAACTAAGAAAGAGAGTCCTCACAGCTAGGGGCAATGTGGAGTTTCAGTGAAGTTCAATGGAGAAGAGTATGAGTAAGCTCAAAGCGAAGCAGGGCTGTGTGGCAGGGTCCACAGCAGCTTGGACTGTGAAGTGGATCCAGTTCTCTGCTCATGAGTCACAAAGTTACAATAGACTTGTATATATTCAGAAACTCTCTGCTCCTGGGCAGAAATCGAGGCTGCTTCTCTATGTCAAAGTAACTTAGATTCTCCAGACAAGATTGGAATATTTCTTTATTACTGATATAATTTCAAACAGCAAATTTGAAAGTCTGTGATTTTGAAGAACCACATTTTTCACCGACTAAATCACTGAAAGTGAGTAAACTGTTCACAGAAGGGACTGTAGTGATGCTTTCTGGCTGCAGTGTGCCCTTGGAGAAATGATCTTTGCGGTGAACTTGGCTCTGTCCCAGCTCCATCCCAGCGTGTCAGCCCAGCCAATGAACAAACGACAGGGTAGACTGTTACCCTGTCAATCTGGTTTTTACTTTCTCTCACAGGATGACATAAACACCACGAGAAGGAGAGAGACAGGCAATGTACATGATAGATGTAGCAAGAAGTGGGAAAAAAGAGAAGAAAGATGAAGTGGGGCCCAGGGGGAGTTAAGAAGAAACAGAGAAGGGCAGGAAGCTTGTCTTTGATAAAGTGGTAAAGTAGGTGGGACAATAGCTCTAAAAGAAAGGGTGTCTTTTGGACCCCAATAAACTTTTCACTTCTGTTCAGATGCTACTCCACACTGCTTCTGGTAATGCGAGGGCAGTGGGGACTCTTTTCCTACCTTTTTTGATTTTACTCAAGTGAAAAGAAATTCACTTTTCTAGGTGCCTCTAAGCACAGCTCAAATAGGTTGGGAATTTCAAAATACTTCATTAAAGGCTAAAGGCAGATTGCAAGGCAATAGCCTTAACAAGAATGAAAGCCACCAAAATGCTTGACCTGGTGGAGGGGGGGCTCTGGGGCTTGGGGTGCTGGCCTGTTTGCAGCCCAGAGCCCTGCAGTTGCCTCTGTTGGGTGTTGACAGCCACATACCAAGCTGTTGACTGTATTTCTGCATTCTATTCTCCATCTGGCTCTTACTCTTCTACTCCAATGTGTATTTCTTGTTCTGTTTTAAAAATATATTTCTATTTTCCCACTTTAGCTTTATGTTTCCTGTAAGTAGTCTTCCTGTAAAAGTAAGTCAGGGTAAATACATAATAAATACATGAAAATTTCACACACCAGCCAACACACCATTGGCATAATTTACAATCAGCTTATTTGAGTTTCTTATTTCAGATTCTCTGATCTCTATGGCAAGAACAAAATGAGACTCACCAGTAGTGAGAAAGCCTCTACACATTTAAGATGGTGTAATAACTAGCATTTTATTAGCAGTTTACTAGGTGTGAGGTCCGGAGCAAGAGTACAAGAGAGCACTGTCTCCCCACATTAGGGTATGTACTCTTATTATCGGGCAGAGACTAAAAGTAACTTTCTGAGGATATAACGCAGAGCTAGGCTCTAAGCCCAGTCTGCTTAAGAGGGCTGTGCTCTGGTGGGTGTTTATCACTGGCTCGCCAAGCATTAGTTCTTTGTGAGCCTTCCCTTATCTTTTCTTTTTTAAATTGAAGTATAACTTACAAGAAGTGCATGCATCTCAAGTGTACAGCTTAATTTAAAAATGTGTACATACCTACCCAGAGCACAGCCCTCTAAACCACCACCCAGTTCAAACTATAGAACATTTCTATCATCTGAGTAGTTTCCTTTGTGCCACTCCCTGTCAATACCTGCCCAACCCAGGTAACTACTATTCTGACTTCTGTTTTGTGAAATTTCACTATTTTTACCTGTCCTCACAGACAGCTGGGTTGATTAACATGACAGAAGGCTCCCTGTTTCTGGGAGACTCTGCTCCCTGGGTATAGGCAGAGGATTTACCCTTGTCCTGAAAGCCTAGAGGCACATGGCCTTGCCAAGGGAGCCAGCCAAGATCCCAGCATTCACCAGGAGAGTTGGTAGTACAGGAGTGAGGACAGCAGTTTGCTCAGAGAAGTGGAAGAACCAGTGAGAGGAAGGAAGCAGCAATAGCACTCCCACAGAAAGAACGAATGAAAACAGAAAAAAAAAGTGTTTCAAACTGAAAATTTATTATTTTTAACATTCCTAGGTTTCTTTTTACCATATGATTTCATTTACATGTGGACTCTAAAAAACAAAATAAACAAATAAGCAAAACAGAAACAAACTGATCCTTGCCAGAGGGGAGGGAGTTTGGGGGCTGGGTGAAAAAGGTGAAGGGATTGAGAAGTACAAATAGGTAGTTATGGAATAGTCATGGGGATGTAAAGTACAGCATAGGGAATATAGTCAATAATATTATAATAACTGTGGATGGCATCACTTACTGGGAGATCACTTCATAAACTACATAATATCTAATCACTATGTTGTGCACCTGAAACTAATATAATATTGAATGTTAACTGCAAATGAAAAATTTAAAAAATTGTTTTGAGATGTGCAAGTATTTTTTGCCCTGGGAAGAGGGTGGACCCAGCTCTGAAGCCAGGCAGCCAAGATGCACAGGATACAATGTTGCTTCAACTTCAGAGTAGAGACTTTAAAATCTTTGCTATTTTGACATACTCCTGACACACATTTTGTACACATCTACTATGACAGTGAAAAATGTTGTACACATCTACTATGGTGGTGAAAAATGGTGACACATTTTCAAAGTACCTGCTTCTCTCTTCAGGACAGCAATGACTGAATCTGCGAACATCTTGCCTGCAGCCCAATCCTTCCTGTCCTCCACAACCCAGCTCCAGGTCCAGCTACCCGCAGAAGCCTCTCCAAGTTTTCCCAGCCTCTCTAGGCCTCCACGATGCCCTGCTCTGAGCTTCCCAAATCAGTATGGAAATTAGTTAAGGGCAAATTTGTTTCCCTACAAGAGTACAAATTCCTCATGGTCAGAAGCCTTGTCCATCTGCACCCACACAGAGTAGGAAAGAGGGGGAGCTACCTGGTTGATTTGCTGACATAGCCTAGCCAGCACTTGACAAATTGGCTTTTTGAGGAAAAAGGGCTTTTTGATGAAAAAGCCCAGGTTTGGCCCTTGCCTCATCCTCTATCTCACTCTCTGTCCCTTTCTCTCCATTTCTCTCTTCCTTGGGCAAAAGTCATGTCATTCTAGACTGAGTCCACAAGAGTCTCTAAGGTCTTAAAACTGGTATTCCTAAACCACAAACTTGCCCTCCAACTCTAAAGTTCTGTCAGTGCCCATGTTTATTCACTTGGATTAGATGTTGTGCCAGAATCTCAGACTAACTTCTTCCTATCATGCTCCACCAACAACACAATAGGGAGCAAATGCTGTTCATCTCACCACCTCCATATCCTCTTTCTGTGTCACTGCCACTGGCTGGCCCCCTCTGGCCACCCAACATGTGGTCTCTCATCTGTACCAGGGTCTTATGCTCAGGGTCTTGGGTCAAGAGGCTCCTTTCTGCTGCGGGTGGGAGTGCAACCATTTTTGACACTTACCAGCCCCTTGCTTTGGTACAAACTTATTTATTTGAAATCACTATATTTATTCATTTGTCAAAATATCTTCACCCAAAGTTCATGTAGTCATTTTCCAGATGTTGTATGGGTTAGGCCAAGCTGAAGTTATTACACCCATTTTATAGACAGAGTTGCCAAGGCTCTGAGACAGGGATGTAGTTGATGGAAGCCTCTTAGATTTTCTGACTCCCACCCTAGTGCTCTCTTGCCCACAATGTATGTGAATATTCTGTTTAAGTCTTTGCTCTTTCCTTCTCCCCAGCCCCTTGCATTCAGATCTAGTTACCAGGGGAGGGACCCAAAACACCCTGGAATTTATTTGTAAAAAATTGTGTATTCTTACATGTTTAAAATTCAGTCACCTTCAAAGTACTCTCCATTTGATGCAATACACCTATCAAGATATTTTTTCCACCACTCAAAATGGTTTTTGAACTCATCGATTTTTATACCTTTTAGTGCTTCTGCCATTTTTTGGTTTTACCTCTTCCACATCAGCAAAACATTTCCCTTTGAGGACTTATTTCACCCAGGGAAACAAAAAAAAAAAAAGTGAACTGGGGCGAGATTGGGTGAATAGGAAAGGTTGGGCAAGGGGATCATGCTGTTTTTGGTCAAAAACTGTTGAACACTCAGTGTGGTATGGGCAGGTGTGCTCATAAATCACCCATCATGAAGTGGGCAAACGTGTTGAAAGAGTCTTAAAAAAATTTTCACTGAAGCCAAATGCAGCCTCTCACAACAATGCCAGCTGGCACATCGATACAGATGGGTTCTTAGAATACTCACCTAGTGGGGGGATGCCTGTACTAGAAGGGACCTACCCTCCAAATAATTCTGGGGCTTTGGGGGTCCCTCCTTGTAGTTATTCCAGAAGAAAATTATTTCTTGCCCATCTCAGGATTCCTCACAGCATAGCCCAGCCAGTGCTTGACATGCGGTAAACACTTAATAAAATTTATTGAGTGAATGCATGCTTCTATGTAGAAAGGCTTTCTAGATTACCTACTTTTACCAAAGACTTGACGCACTGCCTTTGCACACAAGACTCCACTCCCTGGGGCTTCTCTGGGGCTGTTTCCCTGTCTGTAGAGTGGTTATAGAGGGTTGGACTTGGTGATGTCCACAATCTGTCCGCTCTGACACCCTGTCATTAGCTCTAGAATTTTGCCCTAGAGGACTTCTGCCGGTGCTTCCAGGAGCAGATGACTGGACACCAGGATGCCCAGCCAGCCTGATGTCAGGGAAGGCAAACAGCAGTACCTGGGCATACCCTCAGGTACCAAGCAAAGAAGACAACATTGTATTGGGCTTTGGAAACTGGTGTTCTGCAAAGAGACAGCCTGAGTCATTCAACCAGTATTTACTGGAGGCCTCCTATGTGCAGAACAACACCAAGCACAGGTGCCGGGAGCCAGGTAAGGAGTCCAGGTAGAAAGCCATGTTTATCCTTTCTGGTTGAAAGGGCTGTTTACCTGTGGTAAATAGAAAGCTTTTGCTTCCAGTAATCAATCATGTTCCTGTGTAATTTTATCCCATACCTCTGACACAGTCCCCACACAGGGCTGGGGACTCCCAGCCAAGGTGCGTAGCCCCAGCCAGTCACAATCCAAGAAGGTTTAGATTTCACTAGGAAGGAAGGAAATCACTAGGAAGGAAGATTTCACTCTAATAATGGTGGGGTTTTTTTGTGTGTGGGTCTTTTAGAGGAACTTTTCTTCTGGTAAATAGAGTCATTTGTAATCTCCATTCCTTTGTCTGGAGTTGGACACAGGAGAGGGCCCTGGAATGCCCCACAGCTTGTGAAATTAACTGTTCCATGGAATAGCACACAGCTTTGGATGTGGGGAGAGCCATGAGTTGAGCCACAGCCATGGGGGTGGTTATGGCATGAATCATGGCACCATCATGGGCATAAGGAAGACCATACAACAGCCATGAAATGGATCAGAGAGGAGGCCACAGGGAAGCTGCACAGGAAAAGGGGAGTATAAACATGAACCGGTCAATGGAGGATGCTGTAGAAAGAAAATATTAGGGAGGAAGGGGATCAGGGAGCAGAAGGTACTGACCATAAAATGGGCCTGAATGGGCCTCCAAAAAGTCAGTGGATCAGACAAGGTACATTAATCATGCCTCTCAGGGAAAACAACAAAAATTGCTGGGCAAAATATTGAAAAATATCTTTGTAGTTGTATTAGTTAGCTGGGTAGACAGTAGGTAATATTTAGGTCAACAGCCAAAATAAAACAGATTCTCAGAGAGACTGAAGGAAAGCTCTGAAGCAGCCTTTACATTGAGGGCATTTGTCAAGTCTGGTGAACTACAGCATAAGGGCACAGGGCCAAAGTCCAGGACCTGCACAAGGGGGGCATGTAATAGGAAACCCTAAATAAAGCTGCCACCTACAGGGCTAAAGCTTCAGTGCATGGTTAAACTAGAATAAAACGCATTGCCTGTCATGAACATTAAGGACTGAGAAAAATGAAAAATGTCTATTTTTAAAATTGACACCGAGTAGAGGGTGTGAAAAATCTCCCATGGCAATTTCTAAATTACATGACATTCTTCATATTTTTCTATTATCCTTACTTAAGTCATGCTTATTGATTTTAAAGAGGGGGAATGGAGGGAGAGAGAGTGAGAGAAACATCAATGTGAGAGAGAAGCATCAATTGATTGCCTCTTGCATGGGCCCTGACCAGGGATCAAACCCAAAACCTAAGCCTGTGCCCTGACCAGAAATTGAACCTGCAACATTTAGGTTTATGCAATGACATTCCAAGCAACGGAGCCACACCAGCCAGGGCTGACATTCTTCATTTTTTAAAAAGGTCAGAGCAAGGCAAATTTGTTGACTCATTTTGTAATGAGAGCAACAATAAAAAACACTGTCAGGGAGAGCAGTAAGGTGTTTCTTAATCAGAGAAAAATTACAATTCTTTCATAGTCATTACTAAAATCAGCAGTCAAAAAGGACAAAAACAACAGAGAAGTTTAAAAACACTGTTGAGTTATTTCCTAAGACTTCCACAGAAAAAAAGATATAACAACTATCTGAAAAGAAGACTCTCACACCAGAGAGTGCTCCTTCATTGAAACATGGTCTCATATCAAGGATTATCTTAGCAAAAATTATCAGTTGACATTTCCAGGACCCCAGATGTAGAAATGGCTTTTACAAAGGCTGGTTGAAGGGATGGGTTCCAAAAACAGTGGGAAGTCACCTCTGATTATATCAGGCTGGAATCCTGACCATGGAATTCACTGGTGAAAAATGCACAGTAGGAATTCCGTAAGTGCCTGTTGGCAAACTGATGATCTTCACTGGTCTATTGCCCATGCTTCTTTTTAAAAAAAAATGAGGTACAATTGGCATACAACATTACATTAGTTTCAGGTATAAAACAGAATGGTCTGGTATTTGTATATATTCAAAATGATCACCACAGTAAACCCCTGGCTAGGTTTGTAGCTTCAAATCACACAAACTGGGCATTACAGAAAACCACCTTAAACCTTACTCAGCAACCCCCCCAGGGGGGTTAAACCCCCCCAGATCTCCTTCATCTCTGGGAAGATTCATCCTCTTTTGCTCTTTGTTTCTTCCACTTGGAAATTATATTTTTATGTTTTTCTCTTTTTCATTTCCTTTATTATCATATCTTGTTATGTGCCACGCATCATGCTGGTGCCTTTAAATACACTATGCTTTATTTCTCAAAACAATCCAATGGGCACATAAATTTCTAGC
Organism: Anoura caudifer; assembly: GCA_004027475.1. NCBI lineage: Eukaryota > Metazoa > Chordata > Mammalia > Chiroptera > Phyllostomidae > Anoura > Anoura caudifer. The sequence goes on from PVKU01013934.1 coordinate 8,271, forward strand.
TTTACAATGGGTTAGGAGCCTTGGCCTAAAATACCATGAAAAGCTTAAAATGGTGGACTAAAAAGTCTTCTTAAATGAATCAATGAATCAGCAGGAAAATAAGGAATGTTAAAATTAAAGACTAAGTTAAGTTAGGAACCCAAGGAGTAAGGGGAGTACTGAGGCTGTCTTTGGCAAAACCTGGCACATTTAAGCTTCAGCAGCACCAGCCAAGGTGGGGACTCCAGTTGTGGACCCTCACATTAACCTGCAACCTTCAGGCAGAGTGAAAACTGAAAATAAGCCCACCTCTCCCCTAAGGAAATGCACGTAAAATTGCCTCTTTCTGAACCTGGTGCAGGAGAAGGGAGAGGAAGAGGAAGTGTGTCTTGAGAAATACCTGTAACCACAATACTCGACATGGTTTGCTGCCCCAAACCAAGGGTAATTCAAAAGACCTCAAACCTATCATTTAATTTAAAAGGCCCCTGTGGCCCAAACATGCAAATTCTCTGTGGAAGATCAGACCTTCATCTCAGGCCTCAAGGAACTTCTACAGATATCACAAGAAAAATAAGTTTGAAGTCATAACTCTCAATCACAAATGATATCAAACAATAGCAATGAAAACCAGCAAGAAACAAGACAAAACAAAACAGAAGGATCAGATCCACAAAACCCAACGACACTGGAGTTATTCAATACAGAATACAAAGCAAGCAGGTTTAAATGTGTGCCATAGTTTTATGGTTGTCCACCAAAACCCATTCTCCATCTTTTACAACAGATTTCTCAAGTTTTAGTAGAGCACATGGACATTCCCCAGTCTCGTTTGAAGCTGACTGTATCTGTGCAACTATGTGCTGGCATATGGTATATAAGCAGACAACAATAATCTCTCAGGAAGATAAAAAGCAAGACAGAATTAAAATTCTTGATAACCTTAGGGTATGAGTTGGTAGATGGGTAACGAGAATGAAAGTGTGCCAAGGTCCTTGTGTTGCTTTTGGGGAAAAGTAAAATATTAATGACACTGAGACTATAATAAATGTGCATGTTAAAAAATTTTTTTAAGGATAACCTCTAACGGATGTGATCTGGACTGGACTTCAGCATCTTTGCCTTCAGGCATGTCTAAAGGGGTAAAGAAGGTTTCTTTCTTAGAGTGCTACTGGTTTTTTAGGATTGCGGGGAGTCTAGGACCCAATTTGTCACTGACTGGCCCCTTGCCCTCTGCCTCAGGAACTGCTCACACAGCTGCCAGGACATTTGTGTCTGAGCCTTCCCCAGCACACCCCATCCCTTTCTGACTCTCAGATTCACTCATTCCAAGGTCCCACATGTCTCTAGCCCCCTCCCACTTGGCAGCTTCTTTCTAGCAGATCTCACATGTTAGGGGTACTCATTCACCTAAAAACAAACAACCTCAGAAGCATCTGACTTCTGTCACACACTATGTGTGGAACTCCCATCAGCTCACACCTCTTGCCCTGGCCACAAGATGTCTTCTTCATGAACTCTCAAACCTCCCATTCATTTGGGTTTCTTCCATCATGCTCTACTAGCTGACTGTGTGCTTTCAGCTCCTACATCCATGTCCAGACTCAATAGGAAGTTCCTGGAAGACTTGGGCTATAGCTCTCCCTCCCATAACAAACTTGAAGCGTCCTAATGTGGCCTGAAGTAAAACCTACTGAGAGATGCTTCATTGGGGCTTATGATAAAGAACATCTCTAGGATCCCAGGGTGGAAAAGCTCCAATGGATTTCTCTGAAAACCAGCAAGAGGGGAAGTCCCAGGTTGAGGGTCACAAGGGGGCCCTATATTGTCTCTGCAGTCTGGCAGGTAGCTTGTTCCTGCACATTCAACACTCTCCCCATGCCTTCAGCCCCTATGCCTGAGAGACCACAAAAATGGCTTTGTTGATCCCTGGATCCCTCTTCCCCTATTCATTCAATGCACATTGTTAAATGCCTACTGCACACCGCAGGGCTCCATCTGCCTTCTACCCATAATTGAGGGGGCCCAGATCTCTCATCACTGCTCTCTTTTGAGTCTTATATTTTTGTTTGCTTGAGAAATGTGGGATCCTGCCCCCTTATCTCAGTCCATTAGGGCTTCTGCCTTGCTGAAACAGGCACATAGGACCTCCAGACCAGGAAACAGATGTAGAACAGGTTTCTGGACCCATCCATGCCTGAGAGGGTGGGTCCCTTCCACTCTGACAACCTTGATCTCCTTGTCCCATTCTACTTCCTGCTGCAACCCAGCCCAGTGTCCTGTCTAGTGTGATCATGCCATCCTCCTTTTAACCTTCCTCTTGACCCCTAGTCTATTCCTTCCCAGGCTCAGTATTGTTTTCTTAGCTGCTCATAGTTGAGAACAAGTTCTTGAGAAGAACAAGTCAACTTTCTACCTCCTCCCCAACCCATATGAAGCTATAAAGGCCCCTGTGGCTCTTCCATGATAAAGAAAGAGGCAAGAGCATCACATGGAGGAAGCTTAAGGAAACCAGTCATCCAGTCTCTCACTCCACCCCTAAACTCATGGTTCTTTCCAAGAACACATATGTAGGAGATCCAAGCTCCTGGAAGCTCCAGCTTTTATCTCTTCACCTTGAACTCTCCTTATTCAAGAATACTGCTCATTGCCTTCCAGGTCTTGGCTGCATCTGGGATCAAGCTATCTTGCTTTCTGGCCATCAAGAGACAGATCAAGATGCAGAAAGGAAGCATTCCCCTTAAGTCTTTGTTACTATCGCATCTCCTACTTTTAAAACATGGTAAGTGATTTTCTTTAAAAGTGGTGGTCTAAAAACCTTTGTGGGGTTGTGGAGTGATGCCCACTACCTAGAGCAGCTATGGGGGTCCTCCATATGACCATGATCATATACTCCAGTCACCTCAGTCTAATAACAAATTGCCAGGGAGACAGTCTGAGTACAGTGTTAAAACTGGTCTTCAATTGCCTGCATAGGAACTATGGCTCCATCTGTTACCTGTGGACTTTGGGTGAGCTGTTTAACTACTCTGTGCATCAGTTCTACATTTATGAAATTGTATGACCTATGTGATAGGGCTGGGAGTGCCAAATATTAAGAATAAGGAGAGTTGATTATTCTTAAAAATATCACCTATCTAATAATCTACAAACCCAATTTCTCTCCTGTTCCTAACCTAATGCCACATCAACCTAAATTAACCTCAGAACAAGGAGAATAGGATTTAAGAGTCAAAACTGATTCTCACTCTGTTTCCATAGTCCTGGCATGCAAACCCTCTGTGGGCCATCTCCTATTGCACAACCAGAAAGCATGACTTCTTAGAGAATTTATCACTTTGAATCAAAATGAGCCCTCTTATCATTTTGACTCATCTGTTTTCCCAAACTTCTCAGGTCAAATCCACTCTCTCTGTCACATGGCACCTCTACTTTTGATCATCTCAGTTTCCTATTTAGTTTTATGCATGATTCTGAACTTAACCCCAATTTGCATCCCATTGCAGAATTGGGGACCTTTCCAAAGTAGAGCTATACTCTAATTCTATGTTACTTCAAATAAAACTAAGGAAAAAATATACACATGCAGAGTGAGGTGGTAGGCATCCATGTCCCAGTTAGTAGTAAAATGAGCCACAATGAGATAAATACAGGCTCTGGGGAACCTCAGTGTCTTTGTGCTTCAATGTAGTGAGGGGCAAAAAATAGACACAACCTTAACTCCAGCTGAGCTTCCAAGAACATTAAAAACTACCTTATACTGTGGGTCTTGATATGGTCCTTAGTCCTGGGAGGGCTTATACATTTAATCTACATATAACCTGTTCTTCTGCAACCTCTGCCACAGTGGTTAGGAGCCCCTGGCACTTTAATGCAAATAGAATAACTTGCTCCTTCAGAAGAGACAGATACCTGGGCCCCACCTCAAACTCTGACTCATTTAGTTTGGGGTGGTTTGTGTAGAAATCCTTATTTTCATCAAGCTCTCTGGGTGATCCTAATGTAGGTGTTTTCTGCATAACAGTTTGAGAAAAGTTCAAGAAGGGAGCAATACAACTTTAAGAATGAAATAATCAGTATATATTAGTTTAAGCTGGATCCTATAAGTCCTTTATGAGAATTTTTATCTGTATTAGATCTTGTGAAACTAGGTCAGGTAACCCCTGTGTTGGGCCTGTGTGGAGAAGGTGATAGAGCATGGTAGCCAAAAGTGCCAGTTCAACAGCCTGGATTTAAATTCCTTTTCTACTACTGACCAGCTGTATAATTTTGGGCTAGACTCAACTTTTCCAAGCCTCAGTTTCTTCATCTTAGCTGGTGATAACAATAGTATTGATTTCAAAGGCCTGTGTGAGCATTAAGTAGAATTATTTGTGTAATGAATTTAACCAAGCTTTGAACAGTAGGTATATATGCTCTCTGTCCCTCTGCCTCCCTCCCTCCCTCTCTCTCCCATCCTCTCTCTCTCTCTCTCTCTCTCTCTCTGTGTATACACACATATGTATTTGACATCATTTATCATTATAATCAGGTATAACCTACAGTGATAATAGCACAACTGTCAACACTACATCCAGTGTAGCCCCTAGGGGGATCAGTACATTCACCTACACTGGATCCCTCACAACATTCAGTGAGACCAGCACAACTTCCAATACTGGATCCAGTGTGACCACCAGTAGAACCAGCACAGCCTCCAACACTCGATCCAGTATGGTCTCCAGTGGGAAAAGCACAGCCTCAAACATTGGATCCAGTGTGACCTCAGGTGAAACCAGCACAACTTCCAATACTGGATCCAGTGTGACCTCCAGTAGAACCAGCACAGCCTCCAACACTCGATCCAGTATGGTCTCCAGTGGGAAAAGCACAGCCTCCAACACTGGATCCAGTGAGACTTCCAGTGGGACCAGCACAGCCTTGAGTATTATATCCACTGGGACCTCCAGTGGGACCAGTACAGCTGTCAACACTGGATCCAGTGCAACCTCAGGCCCACCTTCTCCAACTGGAATGCACACAACTTCCAACAGAAGCAATACAAGTGCTGCTACTTCAACAAGTAAAGTGGAGCCTGATGGGTCCCTGAAGCCATGGGAAATCTTTCTTATCACTGTGGTCTCAGCTGTAGTGGCTGTGGGACTCTTTGCTGGACTCTTATTCTGTGTGGTGAGTGCCTAATAAGTATGGTAGTGCCTGGGGAAGGAGTAGCAGGAACCTAGCAAATGGGTATGGATAGTAGGGGAACCAAGCTGGGAGTGAGTAGGGAGAGAGGGAAGATCAGGGAGATTTACTACAGAGAAGAACCACAATGTGGCCAGAGGAACCAATCAGTGTACAAGGGAACTATTGACTTGATGGTAAAGGAGCCAAAAGAAAGGAAAAGGCTGGAGGAAGAAGTGTAAGATAACAATGATAATTTGAGGGGGGAGAGGGCTCCAGAAGGAATCTATGGTGAAGATTTGGGAGAGGGCATATAATTTTGAAAATATTCACCTTTCTTTTTCTAGAGAAACTCCCTGACCCTGAGAGATATTTTTGACACAGCTGTCTACCACCCCCACGGCCCCCACCTTGACCTGGGCCCTGAAGGGAGTCACCGAGTTCACCACAGGCCTAGGTGGAGCCCTAACTGGTTCTGGAGGAAACCAGCATCCTCTGTAGCTATGGAGATGAAAGGGTGATACAACAGATGCTGAGCAAGGCTGAAGTCAGAGAGTCACATTCTTCATGGAGGAAGCTGACCTGAGGGATTGGAGATCTAAGTGTCCTTTCACTTGTCCCCAGAAGTCCCCTCCCAACTTTGGATCTGTGACAGCCTTGGAGAAGATTCTTCCTTCCTCTCTGTTGCTTTTACCAGACATTGGAAAGAAGAGATGCTTATGGTCATTTGGCTAACAAATAAACACATCCAAAATAAAGGACAGAGAGAACTTGTGTGTACACATAAGTGGGTGTCTACTACACTGATATGAATTTCCCAGTTATATGGGAGAACTCCCATGCTGTAAAGCACCTGCCATTCAAAATCTCCACAGCAAAATCCAGAGACTTCATTCATGTGTCCCCCTTTTCTAATTCTTGTTCCATGTAGGATCTTGCCCAGGATCCCTAAGACTCAGTCAGGCTCCCAGGGGAATGAGTTGGGAGAAATGAGAAGGGAGGGCCTGGGCCATGATTCCAGGAGTGCACTGAATAGGCCTGTGGTGCAGAGCTCATGCATGGTACACGGAGCTCCCAGAGCATGATGAGGTGGAGGGGTAGAGTGTGCTGTGGGCTGGGTGTGCTCACTTCACATCACAGTGTGCAGGGCATTTACACTTGCTCCCGAACCTGGGCTACTTGTCAGAATGAAGATGCTAGTTGGCACATTTCTCTCAGAGTGAGCCCTTTGGAAGAGGGAGGAAGCACTTCCTGTTTTACCAGGCAAGGTCTTTCTGGCTTAGGACTAACCTTTTAAGAGGCTCATGAAGTCCCCTCCTTGAAGGACTGCACATATCCCTTTCATGGGTTCCGGGGACCTGGCTACCTGAACCTACAGGTCTTGGAGGACACAGGGAGGTGCTTTGGAAAGCAAAGATGCTCTAGGTTCCATGAGGCAGTGAGAGCGCCCCCACCTGAGACAGAGCCCTAGGGAGAAAATTAGCAGTTTGCTGGTGGCTTCACCCCAACTCCTAACAGTGGAAACTGTTTTGCCTTCCAGCACTCGCTGCGGGGAGGGGGGGTGGGGTCTCAAACCCAAACAGCTGAACCTAATTAATGAGGCCATGCTAAGCCACAGGCAGGCTAATCATTATCACCTCACTAAGAAGGCTTCAGCAACCAGAAGGAGAAGTCGAGCTGAGCCCCCCCCCCCCAAAAAAAAAAAGGTGCTGCCTGCTGGTGTGAATGTGGAAAGAATGTAAAAGTGTGAAAATAACTGAGATAAGGCAAGGCAATCTATCTAGGTAATTAAACATTGCAAGACATGATTTTTCACATTTAAAATCATAATAAATGAACTGAAAAAGACTGGCCACTGTTGAGAATAACATTAGTAACCTGGATGAGCAAGTGGGAAAAAAATAGCTCAGTTAGACACAAACTGCAGAGATGAGAACCACCAGAAGGGGAAGACACCGGAGGACAGATTCAGGAATACCAACATGAGAGTAATCGGTTCAAAACAGAGCAAAAAGGAGGAAATGGATGAGAGGAATGAAAGAATAAAGAGAAGAGAGTTAAGCATACAGATTGAAAGTATTCACTAACTATGCTCCGTAGATACACTAAAAACCATTGACTGACTTACTTATTTCAAACAGGTGAACTATACAGCATGTAATTATATCTCAGTAAAGCTACTACAATATTATTACCAGGCATTATAAAAAATGTGTAAATAAAAATTTTGGTTGCTAAAGATAAACCACAAATGACTCAAAGCAATGGGCACTTGGTAATAGAGGAAGAAGGGAGGAAACCATGGTGAGCAAATTATCTTGTGATTAATTCACTAGTTATATTACTATGAATATCTCACTACTCCCAGAACCTGAAGTGTTTATAGAGTTAGAAAGCGTTGTTACTCAACTTTTGTCATGGTGAGGCACTGACCTGCCAGACCTGTGCCTTTGCTCTGTTGGTCTCGTACATTGATCTTCTAATAAGTCTGTCCCATGCTCTTGGAGGCACACAAAGACTTTCTAAAGAATATTATGCAGGTGTGGAATGTTTTACGGGAATCATTTTCTAGATCTTCAACTTCCACATATATACTTGCCTAAAACTGATCTGTCTGAGAAGACCTCTGTGGTCAGAGCATCAGACTACATATACTTTTCTCACTCCCCTTTACAGCCACCCACCTTTTCTTTCTGATCCCTACTATTATAGAGAAAATGAAGGGATACCTCAAAAATTTCTTCTAATTTAGGCTTTATATACCCAGAGTAGGGCTTATGCTTTTGCCTGCCTCATATAAATTCCTTTTAGGGGCTAAATGATGTATAATAACTGATAATTTTGGTACATGTTCAGATGTTATGTATTCAGACATATTGTAGAGTGAGGTAGAGGAGTAATAAAATTACTGTTTAACAAACTGTTCTCTCCCACCTGTGCCAAAGAATGTGCCCCTCCCATGGGAGCCGGCTGTGAAAGTAGGGCTCAGGCAACCCCTGCAACCAGTAACACAGGTAGCAGTGCCTTTGCTAACCTGGGTGAGAACCAATGGCAAGTGGCCCACCTTATCTGTCTGTCTGCATATTGTAGGATATTCAGGATTGGTAGAAATTTGCTGAAAAACAGAAATCTATATGAAACCCACATCCCAGGCTTGAACACCCTTCTTTGTGAGGAGATAGTCTCATTCACCAGTTTCTTGGTCTAGTTTGCAGTTGTATATTTCACATGATTTCAAAGAGAAAAATGTAACTAGTTCCATATTTACTTCCAACTGATTAATGCTACATCTTAAGATGAAAGGAACACAGAGAGGCCTTATAGCATGTCAGTTAAGAGCACAGATAGGGAACTAGAATTTTTGGTCTCAAATCCTAACTCCCTGAAGCCTTGCACAAATTCCTTAATTCTTCCATATATGAGACTTCAATGTGCTCCATAAAAATGAGGGAATCATGGACCCACTTTGTAGAGTTGCTGTGAAGTCCTTAGAATTGTCCTGTGTTAGTAAGCAGTCTATAAATTTTGTTATTTTGTATATTAGGTAGGTTCTTATTTTATATTTTCTTGAAAATATGAAAAAATATTTCATAGAAAAAATATTTTTATTTACTTTTCACCAAAAGGTTATTGAGAAATGTAAATTTTAAAGTCACAGGAAAATTAAAAAGTTTATAAACATATCTTTTGGTACAGAACAACATGATGTTCAAAACTATCTTTTAAGCAAAAAAGATTACAGTTGAATAACGTGGGGCAAGTGGTGTATTCAGAGAGCAGAAGGAACTCTGTGGATCAGACAATTAAGGAAGAACTTGCTTATACACTATTAAAAAGGGAAAGGTGGGTACTGAGGTGAGAAATGTTAGCATCCATTTGAAACATTTTAAACAGCAATAAAACTGTCTAATTATTTCAATGTCTATATTTACAATATGGTAGATATTACATTTTTAAAAATTATTAAATTTATGGTACATAGTTTAGATTAAACATAAACTAGTAAGGGAATATGTAGTTTTTTCCCACACAGATGGTAGTTTAGCTGTTTGATGAAGTCTAAGCAACATCATGAGAGATCATCACCTCCAATCCAAGGGCGACCACTACCCTTGGGGACAGCTTGGAGGAAGGCAGGTTGCAGGCAAAGATCACGTTGGTTTGTTTTTCACATAAGATCTTGTTTCTTTTCGTTTTATTTATTTTTTCTGATAAACCATATGTAATAGGGGAAGGTAGCTTTGAGACTCCTTATAATGACAAGAACTAGAATTGAAGATACACTAAAATTAGAAAGAAAAAGCAGGCTCTTGTCTGATAGGTTGAGGAAGATCTGAGGCAGGACATTGAGGGACATGGCAGTGAGAAGCTGGAACTTGGGAATTTTCTAAGTAAGACTTTCAGCATAAGAGGTTCAAGGATGAATTTTGAACCCACACTGTGTGTTTACTTTATACAAGTGATGGGTCCTTGAAATTCCTCACACTGTGATGGACGAATCTCTTGTTGTCTCAAACAAAGTTCTAAGCCCTCAGCTCTCGTGTGCTCTTTCCTTCATATAATCACAACTGACTCTCCAAACAGGCATTCAAAAAATGGTCTCTGACCAGTCAGCTTCACGCACTCAGCCCATTCCTGACTCCTTAGTTTTCCTGCCCTATGCCTTCTGATGACTGCTTCATCTGTTTCTTCATGCTGCTCATACTAGGCCTCTGTAGCTACTGTGGTCTTATTTCTAGGTTCTTTCCAAGAGTGCCAGATCCAAGATTCCAAATAGAACAAGACTGGGAACAGGCACTCTGGCTGGAAGAGCCCAGAGAAAGGATCACAGTTGTGTGCTGCCCTGCATCTAGGAAAAAACACTCTGGAAAAGACCTCAAATCCCCAGCTTCTCCAAAATAAACACCCATTGACCTTTAAGATCTACTTGCTTCCTTTTCTTCTCTTCCTCTTTCCTCCTTTACACAGCCTGCCTGCTTTGAAATGAGGCATACACTCAAAGAAAACAGGCTTCAGATAATTTCTGGTTCAAACGGTGGGGTCCTTCCACTGGACACCGATCCCCTCCCTGCCCCTCCCTGGGCCTGCCCCCTCTGCTCTGGCTGACTTGCCTTCTGCTGCCTTTGCTCCTACAGGGACCTCAGTGCAAACAGCCCTGAGCTGCAGAGTAGGACACAGAGATACCCCTCCCTAGGAAGGGAGGACCTGAAGCTGTGACCAGTATAAATGCCTTAGATATGCTCATGAGAAAAGAGAAGAAAGTTAGAAGTCAAACTTGGGCAATTTGTAGAGCATCCCAGCCTCCACCTCTGTGAGGCTCACCTTGGCTCTGACTGGCCTTCTGAGATTTCTCTGCAACTATATCTCCCTTCAAGGCCCTGAGGATGTGCCTCTTGTCTCTTTGCCTCTGCAGTTTACCTTTCTCTGGGACCTAGGCATTTTAAGTGAGAACTTCCCCTGTGCATCACTTCAAGATGAGGAGAGGGAACATCTCTCCTGATTCCCTGGTCCTGTGGCTGCTACTCTTTTGAGTCCTGGGTAAGTGACTTATGAGTTGAAGAGGAGAAAGGTATGGAGGCCATAGGTCTGAGATAGGAGTCCCAGTCCAGCCATGACTCCTCTTCCAAAAGCAAAGATGACTCACTCTTTTGGCCATTTCTGCAAAAGCTAGTACTGTCCCCAGCTCCACTGCCAGGAATCTAAGTGTCAGCACAACCAATGGTGTCTTACTTCCTCTGTATTTTGCACAGATGTTTTGTTTTAACTGGAACATCCTAGTTCCAATAGCATTCTTAATTCCAAATTAGAGTCACGTTCTGAGTCTAAAGTTAAGTAGAAATATCCCTTCCTCAAATGCTGCCTGTTTTCAACCAGGCTTCCTCCCTCAGAATTCCTGGGAGAAACAAACTGGAGGTTGCCCATGGAAAAGTAGGACTGTCCTTGAAGTCAGTGGTGGTTTTTGTGGAAGGAAGCAACCCCTGGGGTGAACAGTGGGGATCAGGGCTGCAGTGGGACCTGACCTCATGGCCTGAGCTGACTTCAGAGACTCCATCCAGTCTTTGATTTCTCACATCAAATTTTCTTCCTTACTATTAGATACAGGCTTAGCAAGCATATTTACTTCCTTTGCTTTGCTATAGGAGGTCAGGTCAAGAGGAGGAAGGTACAGAATTAAAAGAAAAGATCTAGGTCCAATGATTTAGAGCACAGATGGCAAACATGAGGCCCACTAGCTGAATCCAGCCCTCCACCTGGTTTTATCCAGCCCAGCACCTTGTTTCTACCCAGCAGCAGTGCTGAGCTCTTGCTTAATTCTTAAGGAGTAGTTACATTTATACAGTCCTAAAATTACATTCAGCCCTTTGAAGACAACCATGAGGCTGATGTGGTCCCCAATGAAAATGAGTTTGACACCCCTGATGTAGAGGATTTGGGGTGATTTCCCCACTTTCTTCACCAATATGTCCATATCTTGTATCCTTTTCTGTATTTTCTCCCTCCCTCTACTCCAGCCCTCCCTCCTTTAGGACTCTCTCTTTTCTCCCCCATTCTTGTAATCCCTTTCATCACAAATGCTTCTACTGTTCCCTCCCTACCAGGGACTCCCAAATCCACTTCTAACTCATCTGGATTGTTGACTCCAGGCCTATCCATCTGATTTTACCTCACACCAAGCATGTCCTTCATGTAATCATCCAACAGACATTTATGGAGCTGGTACCCTGGGCCAGGCACTGCGACCTGCCAGGCATTGGTGAAGACTGCTGCAGAAAAGCCGGAGTCCTGCCCTCATCGGAATCCAGTTGCTGCAGAAGACAAACAGACCTGAACAACATTTCTTTCTCTCTCTTTTTTAAAGATTTTATTTATTTATTTTTTAGAGAGGAGAAAAGAGGGAGAAAGAGAGGAAGAGAAACATCAGTGTATATTTGCCTTTCAAGTACCCCCTACTGGGTACCTGGCCTACAACCCAGGCTTGTGCCCTGCTTGGGAACTGAACTGGAGACCCTTTGATTTGTAGGCTGGCACTCAACCACTGAGCCACACCAGCCAGGGCCCAAACACAATTTCATCACAAAAGAGACAAATGTACCAGGTGCTGACAGGCACCCTGTTGTCCCACCACCAGGTCTATAAAGTAATGCCTCCATCACACACACTTTATTACAGGCAATTAGCAATGATTAACTCCCCCATGGGATATCTGCTTCCCTTCTCACCGTCCTGTCATCTCTGGAGCCTTCTCAGGGGTTTTCTCCTTCTCATATCTTTTCTCCCTCCACCATTCTCCAATCCTTCCCATCAGCATCCAAACAGTGTCCATAAATAACATCAGGGAAATTATTAAAAACCTGGGTTCTGGGGCTCTAGTGTCCAGAGATCCCAGGTCTATAAGCATGGAGTGGCTGTGCTGAGGCCTTGTGTTAGTAAGCTCTCAGGCGATCTAACTACAGAGGTTCTGGGACTCAACACTTACTCAACAGTAATAATTTCCATGCCTAACACCTGCGCAGCCACATTACTCCCAACCACTGCCTCCCCTCCATTCTCCTTCATCACCCACCTTTAAAATGGTTCTCTACATTTGCTATTTCCCCTTCTCACCTCCCATTTACTTATTTCATTTTCATTTTATTTTACCAGGTAATGCATGTGAATAGTTCTGTGAAAGAAACAATCCTGCAGGCTTATAGTCAAACTTCAGATCCCGACCCCTTTCTCCCGTTGCTTTTCCCTAGTGTGTCCTACTCTCCAGAGTTTGACACTTACCTTCTTATTTCTGAATAACATTCTTATTTGTTGGTTGTTTTGGTCTTTATTCCTTCTGTTCAAAAGGAGATTGAACACTCACCTCCCACCCCTGCACATAAACACCTCATATTCCATTTCACACTTCCCCCAAATGTTCATATCAAATCTTTAGTGTTAAATTAGTATTTACATCATGATTACTGTGCAAGTAACATCTCTAGCTGAGTCTTATGACTTATGATTATTCTCCTTTCTTGTACATTTTTGGTTTTCTGGGTATTAATCATAGCCTCATTTAAAAATTTGCATTGCTTTCTTCATATATACTAATTCACCCCAAAACATCCATCAGGAGAGTATAAATTTCTTTCCAATACACATGAGACAATCTATCAGATTCACTGCTTCCCTTAGAATCCCATTTGGAAACATCTGTCCACCTCCAGGCAATGCTTGTTGTTCCTGGATTGCTGCGCAGCTCTTGTCTACAAATTTTCTTGCCAACACTCTGGAAATTTTCTTTTACCTCTCGTAGACCCACATCTTATTTCTTGTTTCATTTTTTCATTTGGATGTAGCACTTTTTCTAGACACTTCTTGAGAGAAGGCTCATGGTAGGAAATTGTGTTAAAGACTTATTCCCTGTTAGGGTAAAGTAACCAACAGATCCCAAAACTGACTTTGAAAAATAAACAGTTTAAAAAAACATATAACTCATTATAAAAGTAAAATAAAATAGACTTTATCATAGATTGGTGGGAACTCTGTTCAATGCAATCTTTCAGGATCCCAGGCTGAAGGTGGTTCTGTCATTTTCTACACATGGTTTCAATGTCATCATCCTTTCAGCCAAAGGGATACATATAAATTATATACATCCTTTCCCTTCACAGTCCTCTGGCCAGGGCTTAGGCATGTAGTCATACCTAGCTACAGGCAAGGGTGGGAAATGTAATCTAGCCATTTTGCCCAAGAAGAGAGAAAAATGCATATGTCTATAGACTTTATATGTCTGAGAATGTTTTTATTCCATCCATACATTTGATTCATAGTATAGGTGCTTATAGAATTCTAGGTTGGACACTGTATATCCTCAGAATCTTGAAGGCATTAATCCATTGTTTATAGATTCTAGAGAGCAAAGTCTGATATTATTTCAATTACTGATTGTTTGTAAGGGGCCTACTTTCTTTCTCTGGAAGATTTAGGATTTTAAAAAACTAGTGTTGTAAAATCTTCTAATGCAGTGCTCTAGGGTGTATTCTTTTTTCTTTGTGTTAGAAACTTATAGAGGAGAAAGTTGTCAGTCATTTATGGAAAATTTTCTTGCACATTTTTCTCTGATAATTGCCTCACATCCATTTCTCTGTTTCATCTTTCTGAAAATCTTATTATTTGAGTGTTTGACCTCCTGGACTGACATTCTAATATTCTTTTTCTGTCTTTCAACTCCATCACTTTATTTTTCTTCTAGGGCACAGGTAGCAAACACAAGGCCCATGGGCCAAATCTGGCCCTCCACCTTGTTTTAACTGACCCAACACCTTGTTTCTACCTGGCAACAGCACCGAGCTCCTTGACCCTAGTTAAGGAATAGTTACATTTATACAGTCCTAAAATTACATTCGGCCCTTTGAAGGCAACCACAAGGCTAATGTGTCCCCTGGTGAAAGTGAGTTTGACACCCCTGTCAAGGGAGATAGCCTCAGCTTCTCAAGTGTTCTAATTTTTCTAGTGAATTTTGAAATTTTGGGTTAAAATTTTTTTCAAAGAGTTTTCTTTCGTTTTTGGTATGTTCCCTTAAAAATAGTATTTTTTTTATTTGTTTCTTTCATGGGTGCTATATTTTCACTTATCTTGCTTAGGACATTTGAAATTGTTTTTGCTTTCTGCATTGTCTCAGTTTTCTCTGAATTTGCTTCATAAGATGTTTGTATTTCAAGTTAGAGACTTTCCCCAAATATATAGTGATCTCAGAATGTCTTTTGTATTTGAGAGGGAAGCACTAAAATGCCTCTAGAAGTTCTGTGTTCAGGGGTGGAGACTGCTAACTGATGGACTGAGCTCTAAGGTCACTTGGAAGAGATGTGGCACTTTGGGAAAGACCCTGAAAATGTCAGTATCTGTACGTCTTTTCTACTGTGGGATAATTTCTTTCCACAAGAGAAAATTTCCAAATTGCTACCTAGAAAGTATAAGCATAGCTGCCAAAATATGCTAGAAGCTGACTAGGGTGAGGCAATGAAAGGTTTTACAGTTCAGTACGTAAGAATTCATTTAATTGCATACTCTTAGAACAACTCCTTAATCCTAACCTCAGCAGTGCTTGGGATCCCTGAGCCAGAGTTTATTTGGTTTCAGTATTTCTAGAAATAAAACTCCAGGCTCATGTGAAGGACAGAGATGTATTCACCTAACTACTTGTAAAGAAGAAAGGATATGGGATTGAGAGATGGGTTTTACCTGCGTTGTATTTCAACCCTCCCTTCTGCATTTAGTCACACAACACATCCACATCCTTATCGGAACCCGGTTGCAATTTCTGAACCTTTTCAGGATTCCACATAATGAATAACTTACCGGTCAGTGGTTGACTCTCATTGCTGATAGGCCTCTATGTTGAAGCCTTCTCTTTTCTGCTGGAAAGTTACTCATCCACCTGCTGTCCATTATCTTTTTCTTGTGTGCACTTTACCTCTAAAACACCTTTATTGACATATAACCAGATATAATCAAAATAATAATGAATTTCTCACTCCAAAATTTTCCTTTTGTCCCTTCACAGTCCTTCCCTTTACCTCTTCCTAGGCAACCACTGATCTGTAGTTACTACATATTAGTTTGCATTTCCTAAATTTTTATATAAATGGAATCATGCCTGTATGATTCCTTTTCATCTGGCTTCTTTCACTCAGGATAATTTTTTTGAGGTTTATTCATGTTGTAACATGTATCAATAGTTCATTCTCTTTTATTCTGAGCAGTATTCCATTGTGTGGGCATATAGCAGGCCCTCAAAAAATGTCCTTTCATTCAGTGTTGTTTCTTTACAATGTTGATGAGATGCCATAGTAACTTAACTCTTGCTTATGTCAATTAGCCTATGGTACTTTAATCTGATCCTCATGGTAGATGATGTCCTGGACGGGAGCTTTGGCTTTGCCATATCACAAGCAGGGCCTCATCAGGGGGCTTCTCTTTCAATGCCCTGGCCCGAAGCAGGTCCTGAGTCTGTGAGAAAATGCTGCCCACAGTTTCTAGCTGGCTCCCTGCCATGGCTGGGGCCTATCATTAATTTCCTGATATAACAAAATATCCAGTCAGTGTTCACACAGAAAAAAATTTAGCCTATGGTAAAACTGGTTTTGTTACATCATTTTAGTCACAAAACCTATTGATGACATTAAGTGCAGACTTACTGTACCACAATTTGTTATCAATTCACCGGTTAGGGACATTTAGGTTTTTTCCAAGTTTTGGCTATTACCAATCAGCTGCTATAAACATTCATATACAATTAAATGTTTGGACATATGCCTTCATTTCCCTTAGGCAAACACCTAGGAGTGGAATGGTTGGATCACATGATGGGTGTCTATTTAGCTTTTTTCTAACATTATCGTACCATTTTATGTTCTCACCACCACTTCTTCCACATTCTCACCAACACTTGGTATGGTCAGTATGTTAAATTTTAGTCATTCTTATAGGTATGCAGTGATATTTTACTGTGGCTTAATTTGCATCTTCCATGTTCATATTTGTCATCTTTGCTGCTGCCTGTTGAAAGCTTTTGCCCATTTTTTTTTCTTTACTGGTTTTGTTTTATCGAGTTTTGAGAGTTCTTTTTATTTTCAAACTTTTAAAAAAATTTTATTGATTATACTATTACAGTTGTCCCATTTTTCCCCCAACATTCCCCTCCACCTTGCACACCCCCTCCTACCCACATTCCCCACTTTAGTTCATGTCCATGTGTCATAAGTTCTTTAGCTTCTACATTTCCCACACTATTCTTGCCCTCCCCTTGTCTATTTTCTACCTACCATCTATGCTACTTATTCTCTGTACCTTTCCCCCCTCTCTCCTCCTCCCACTCCCCTGTTGCTAACCCTAAATGTGATCTCCATTTCTGTGTTTCTGTTCCTGTCTAGGTGTTTGCTTAGTTTGCTTTTGTTTTAGGTGTGGTTGTTAATAACTGTGAGTTTGCTGTCTTTTTACTGTCCTATTTTTATCTTCTTTTTCTTAGATAAGTCCCTTTAACATTTCATCTAATAAAGGCTTGGTGATGATGAACTCCTTTAACTTGACCTTATCTGAGAAACACTTTATCTGCCTTTCCATTCTAAATGACAGCTTTGCTGGATAGAGCAATCTTGGATGTAGGTCCTTGCCTTTCCTGATTTGGAATATTTCTTTCCAGCCCCTTCTTGCCTGTAAGTCTCTTTTGAGAAATCAGCTGACAGTCTGATGGAAACTCCTTTGTAGGTGACTGTGCCCTTATCCCAAGCTGCTTCTAGAATTCTCTTTCATTTTTTAAAATATATTTTATTGATTATACTATTACAGTTGTCCCATTTCCCCCCCTTCATTCCCCTCCACCCTGCACACCCCCTCCCACCCACA
>PVKU01013935.1:0-25805 GCA_004027475.1 Anoura caudifer
AAAAAAAGAAAGAAAGCCTTCTTCTGGCTTCAAACTGGCCAAGCCAGTTTTGCTGTCTTTCCTGGCTGCAGCAGGCTGAGGGGTGATTGATTTCAATTTTCTCCCTTCCTGAGCAGCAACCATCCTCCAGCCCAGTTCCCCAGCAGCGTCTGGTCTGGGCTTGTACTCTCCCCAGGGCTTTGAGTGTCAGCTCTGGGCCTCTCCCTGGGGCTTCAGTTGTGGGTACCAGGCCTTCCTCAGAGTGCAGTCTCCCTGGGTTGTGGGCCTGCGTGCTTGGGATGGCTGCTTCCAGTCCCTCAGGTTCCAGTGCACTCTCCCAGGGACTGCGGGCATGAGTGCGGGGTGCCTCTCCCAGGGGCATCAGGTGTGGGATCAGGGCCTTCTGCAGAGTGCAGTCTTCCTGGGGTTAGGGGTGTAGGCTCCGGGCCTTAGAAGAGCATATTCTCCCGGGGGCTGCAGGCTTGTGCGCTCCGCCAAGCCGCCTCTGGTCCCTCAGGTTCGGGCACGCACTCTTCCCAGGGCTACAGGAGTGTGCGCAGGGCCTTCCACGCCACCTCGGGAGCACCATGGCTGGTTGGGGAAGAGGCCGGAGTGGCTGCTGCAGGGGAATTCCCTAAACAGCTGCCAAGTGTCTCTTTTTTCACTTTTTCTTTTTTAGAAATTCCTCCTACTCAAGCCTGCCGCTCTACAGCAGCCTGGCCTCTCACACTACCCAATTCTCCTCCCAGACCAGGGACTAACCCTGTCAGGGCCCAACTCTCAATTCTCCCCAGCGGGCATCCACAGACTCCTGTATGCTCACAGCCCCTGTGTGTTTGCCACTTAGTCCTTATTCCCCTCTCTGTTACTTCAAGCAACCAGGTCTCTCCCAGTGCTGCTCAAACCTTGTTTGGTGGGGGAGGGAGCCGTTGACCCAGCTCTCTCCCAAGGACCCTGTGGCAGACCCATTGGTGCCCGACTTGTGACTGCAGCCACCCTGGTCCCTGCACTGGTCCCAGGGATCTTATTGTCCTGAAGCACTCTCCTTAGCATCTGGTTTTTCAATGTCCTCTACAATTTTTGGTCTCCTATCTTCATATATGCCGGGGTACTGTTAGCTGTTCACTGTGTTCCTTAGTAGATTGGCTAGGTATTTCACATGTGTGCAGGGGGAAGTGGGCTCAGCTCCCACCTGACTTGCTGCTATCTTCCTTGCCCTGAAGTTTTAATTTTATAAATAAGAATTCTAATTGCTCCTTTCATTTTCATCCTAGGTTGTGGTGCTTGTTTTTTGTTTGGTACTGTAGTTATTTAGATATAGAAACACCTTCCCAGGAAAGCTAACAGAATACTTAATAACAGTAGGTGCTCAATAAGTGTTTTTTTTTAATTATTATTATCATTATTTGTTATTATTATTATCATTATTATTGCAAGCAAGGAAAGTATCTTTTCAGTAAGTTGAGTAGTTAAGACAGATGCCCAGAAGATGGTGCTGTATGATCCCTAAATAGTATGCTTAGCTCAAACTTCGAATAAGAGAAAACAACTGAACTATTTAATTTCACAATATTGATTATTATTTTTCAGGAGGAGAAATTCCCTTCACTCTCACCTCCATATAAAGGATTTCTCACATAAGTAATCTGTATTTGTTTCCTAGGGCTGCCACAACAAAGTACCACAAATTGGATGGTTTAAAACAATAGAAATGTATTTTTTTATAGTTCAGGATGGAAGTCCACAGTTCAGACTAGATTTCAGAGGGACCATGTTCCCTGTGAAACCGTAGGGGAAGATCCTTCCTTTACTTTTCCAGCTTCAGGTAGCCCCAGGTGTTCCTTGACCTATGGCAGCATGATTCCAATCTTTGCCTATGTCTTCACTTGGTCCTCTCCCTGCCTTGTGTCTTTGTGTCTGCATATAGTGTCTCCTCTTTGTGTCTCTCCTCTGCTTATGAAGGTGCCAGTCATATTGGATTAGGGCTCATCCTAATGACCTCTTCTGAACTTCAGTGTGTCTGTAAAAACCCAAAGGCCAAATAAGGTCATATTTGTGGGTACTGAGGACTAGAATTTCAACATATCTTTTTGGGACATACATACAGTTCAACTCATAACAAGTAATAGTATTTGCCTGTAGAATCAATACCGATTACTGTTAACAAGTGGATCGAGCACTTTGTGGAAATTTTCTAAAAAAAAATTAGATTTGCACTGTTTCCTCTCCCTCCTGTGCAAATATGTGCATTGTCTGCTTGATCTTTAAAACTTAATTTATAGCCCTGGCTGGTGTAGCTCAGTGGATTGAGCACAGGCCTGTGTACCAAAGGATCGCGGTTTGATTCCCAGTCAGGGCACATGCCTGGGTTGTGGGCCAGTTCCCAGCAGGGGACGCACAAGAGGCAACCGCACATTGATGTTTCTCTCTCCCTCTCCCTCTCTCCTTCCCTTCCCCTCTAAAGATAAATAAATAAAATGTTAAAAAAAACTTAATTTATAGACTTAACTATAATTTTGTTAAACTCAACAAAGAGCAATTTTCATATATTGGAACAATATCTACACACTAGTTCTCACTAGCAATGCAATTTAATACTGAATTGACAAGTTAATTACTTAAATATTCAATATTGAATACTTAGTATAGGCAGGCCATGCAATAAAACTGGTGTTCATACTTATTAATAAAATAAGTCAATATATGCGTTGTGTGTTATGGGGTGACTGCTTTATACATAAATATGATTGTGTTATCAGCCAAAATTTAAAAGAATCTTATCTACTATTATGGTACATTTTAAGGACTATACCTTAAAATTCATACAAACTGTAGACTGTCAATAAATGGTTGTTGTTACTACCATGCTAGAAATATAACACAATTTTTAACATTTCAACTATGGGAAAATGCATTAAATACTAAATAACTTTATATCAACTTTTATATTGTAATCAATTCTTTTTCCAAAAATGTAAGAATTTCTTTATTTAAAAAATAGTTCTAGTTGAAAAAAAGGTTTTAAAAAATAATGAGTATCTATGTTTCTTGGTCCTCATAGAGAATAATTAGCTACCCACTGGTGAAGAAAGAGAGTGTTATTAGCAAATGTTGGCATAGCAATTTTTCTAGCCTAAACGTGAAGTCAATTGTATTTCTATACTGTAAGATAACGAGTCAAAAAAAATGCTAGATTGAGTCAAATGGATCACTTTGTTCCAGGCTACTCAAAATGGAAGGGACACATCCTGGAAAGATAATAAAGCAAATCAGTTAAGAGAACACTGCAATCACTATTGAATGTTATGAGTTGGGTAGTTATTTTTTTACACTAACACTGCTTTGAAATGATAATCAAGTGTTCATTATAAAAACCAGTGGGGGAAAGAAGTAGAGACATTGAAAAATCATGGATGACTCCAAGTGTTTTTTGTTGGCTTCCATATGCACCACAGGATATATGCACTATATCCTGTAGTTTTGGTCCCTGATTCACCTTAACAATTTCATTTGTTTAATATTAAACATTGTATTTCCTGGGTGCTAACAAATGATGACAGGGAGAAGTTACATAGAAACAGCTTGAGAGAAGCTGGTCCTGAGTTTTTTAAATATTCTGTAAAATTATATCAGAGTAGTAATCCCAGGAAATAGTTGTTAAAAAGTAAAATATTGATAGCTGCCCATATCTGCCACATGAAAAGAGCACCAGCTTGGCCGCAAAAGAAAGTCTTCTGCGTTGCATTGGAGAATTCCTCTTACTGAGTACCACAACATTTCCTGTGACCTAAATTTCCTCATGACATCTCCATGCCCCACTTCTTAATTTACATCCTGATTTTCATGCCTTCCTAGGATTTTTATGCATCTAGAGCTGAAGCAGGAACTTTCTTGATAATACAGAGTATTTAATGGTACATAGCAAAAAAAGAAAGGTAAGAAAACCTAGCCTGTTGAGTTGGCTATGATGCATTAATATTCAGCTGTATTCTTCATTAAATGGACCAAGTAACAGAAAATGTAAATCTGACAATCTGGCCTATGGCATATATAAATAAACCCAACCATTTTTCCTTAAGTGAGAAACAAAAGACCATTCAAAAAAGGAAAGTGTAGTGGAAATAATCTTAAGGCTTTTAAGGTAACCACATATCATCCCTGTCCTGTTTCACTGTTTTGGGGTAATCTTCTCCCTTGAGTGTATGTGGGGGCAGAGAGGTGGTCTGTGCTGAGCTTCTAACTATAGGATAGGAAAAAGGTGATGGATAAATGTGGTTTTGCATATATAATTACATAATTGTGTCATATAAGGTGACAGTGACCACCTGAGTTCTTCCTCCCATGCTGGCTTTGAAGAGGCAAACATCATGTTGATAGTTGTCTATGTTGGGAAGTCCACACGGTAAGGAACTGAAGGCAGTCTCTAGGAACTGAGGGTAGCCTTTGACTAATAGAGGAAAAAAAAGCCCTCAATCCTACAATGCCAAGAAACCAATTTCTGCAAAGTCAATCTTTTTCCTGTTGAGCCACAGATGGTGCTGCAGCCCTGAGAGACACGCAAGTAGGTCATGTGAGAACCTAAGAATAGACGTAGCAAGGTCATTTCTGAACCCCTGACCCACAGAAACTGTGAGAAAATCTATGTGGATTTGTTAAAGAAAGTAAGTTTATGATGAATTGTTTCACTGGGGCTTAGAGTAGCATTTGCAAAATATTTCCTGAAGAACATTATTTCAATGAGATTGGAGGGAAAGATTCTTTATATATGTTGCATTTCAGCATATGAAAGTTTTGAAAACATTTGCAGTAAAGAAACCTGCTTACCATTTAAAGTTAGAAGATCCCAAATGTATTTATTAAAAGAAACTTTATATGTATTTACAAACCAAGAGACATTTTCAACTATGGTTGTTCAGGATGATGTGTTGGTGCAAGGAAAGGTATTGGTACATAAGGCACACATTTCATCTGAATTGCACCATATGCGTGAAGTACTGTGATGACAACAAGTACTGTGGGCTAGAATTTTTATTTCTGATCTCAAAGGAGATTTTAAAGAAAGAAAAAGGTAGGAGAGGGTTTTAAATTCCCAACTCGATTTATAGTCAAAGAATTAGTAGCTTTGAAAAATGTCATCTCTGATAGCCACAGTGTAGGTTAGCTAAACACTCCAACCAAATATGATATTATTTGGGTTGTATATTTATGAAGCAAGATGAATTCACACCATTGCCAAATTTCTTAAGTGAGGCTAAGGAAAGGATTAGAAAGGAGTAGGAACCAGATATTTTGGACTAAAATGAAGATGAGAATCTCGAATGCAAAATCCTATTGAGTCATCTCTTGCTAGCAGATGCTCTTCCTCCTCCCTGTCTGAGACTAGTCTCTCCTTGCTTAAAGTCTTGTGACATTTCATCAGAGACAGTTCTGTTACATGGGGTTGCCACTTACACTTCTTTATCCAGACTCATATATACAATCATCTTCCAGCACATTTGGGATGGGGGTATTGTAAAGATTTATTTTGAAGACACAACTTATACACACAAATCATTGTGAGATCATGCCAATTTATATTGGCAAAAAGGTAGCAAATATGTGTGGGAATGAAATTTAAGATTAGTAGTCCAACAGGACCAATATAATGCTGGATTACACTAAAGTGGATGTTTGAGGTATATTTTCCTCAATGTGTTGGTTCAAGCACTCAAAGTGGATGGAATAGTTTGCTTGGGTGACAGAACCATGGACTGAATGAGGTACTGAATTTAACGTGGCTGAAAGTTCAGAACTGATGTGGAGAAAGGGATTGAAAGCCTTTAGGGGAATGGCAATCTTGGGATAGATTAGTATTACATGCAAATATCTCACCTGCTCCTTTACACTCATTTGCTAAGATGTTAGGAATTGCATGGGTGAGAGAAACCTTAGCATTGTTTGAAAGCTCTTGTGTAGACTGTTTCATAGCTAGGAGGAAAGTTAGAGGTGCACTCTTTGAAATGGGCATCTTGATTTTAGTAGAAGTCATGAGTTCTGAGTGACAGAGGCCATATAGAAGTGCTTAAATACTAGAGGCAAGGGGTGGAATTATGGAAATGGGAAGCAGGAGTACAGTGTCAATAAGAGTGTTTAACTCCAAAGTCTTTGGTGGAAGTGGTTGATTAGTCATATTGTGCCTAGGAATTAAATAGATGGGCAGTGTACTAAAGTATTACTTGATTTATTTAACTCCCAAATCTCTCCAAACCTGATATAAATCCCTGCAATGGAATTTATGTTATCACACTAAGTTGATAGAATTAACTCTGATCACAGACCCAGATCTTCTTGGTTGAAAGTACGATTTTCTTGAAGAAGTTTAGAAGTTTCCTTTAACAAAGCTATAATAAATATCGTGTATTATAAACCTTCCTCCTTGGCCTTTCTGCTATTGTTAAAATGGCTGTACACTGGAAGAAAGGAAAACATGTGGACTTAGGGAGATTATTAGACACTGAGCCACCCAGTTTGTGGTACTTTGTTAGAGCAGCCATAGGAAACTAATACAAGCTGGGAACACAAGCATCTGGATTCCAAATCATCCATTCCCTTGTGGGCCTGTCAGTGAGCCTCCTCCCAGTCTCCCCACTTCTTTCTTCAGTCTCTCATGTTCAAAATCTTTCTTCCTCTGCCCTTCCCTTCAGGTACACTGACCAGGTTAATCCTTACAAGGTGCTAAGGTTTCCTACAGAAGTCAGAAAATCTGTTGAATTCAAGTTACATTTGTTTTTCCCAAGGAATCATATTGCAAAGCTTAGGCCATTTGTCTGAAATGAAAGGAAAAGGGAAAATACAAGAAAATAACTTTTCTTTACCATTTAAATAAATTATTCTGCCGCACATTCTAAATTTATATAGACATTAATAGAAAAATAACGCACTTAGACATATACATAAATATCAAAATATTGGGCATTGAGTTCAGTAGGTACAATAAATAGATTAAGTACCAATGATGGATACTCATGAGTGAGAAGCAAAATTCTGTGGTGTTGGGAGGAGATTAGTTGGAGGACAGTAGAGAGGAGAGAAGACCCTTCAGCCCTCTGTAGCAGAGGCCTCCTGTACTGTCTTGTAGTACCACCTCCTGTGGCAGATTGGAGATGGTGGAAGGGAAGAGGAAGAACATACTTTGAATTTAGAATTTTGATTATTAACTGAGAATGAGTGTTTTGAACATTTCAAAACTATGTTTAGAATATGAAGTGGTTAAAGGGTTCCCTATTACCTACGAGTGAGAAAAAAGGTAAGAGCATGCAAGAATTTTCTCTCAGGGCAGGAAGATAGTAATATCTTCACTTTATAAAATTTTCAGAGAGGCAGAAGCAGAAAGAAAGTAAAATTTGTGATCAAGATTCTCAAGTTAAGCACTTTTTTTTAGCATACCAGTTACACACACTTTTTTTTTTAATTTCAGCGGGACCTGCCCTCAGAGAGGGACTTCCACTCCAGACACATCCCTGGTGAGCCCACCTTGAAGTTATTTCCTTCCTAATCAGTTTAAATTCTATGACCCATCACTTCAACCACTATGTTTTAAGTGTTGTCTACACCCTTAACTCAGGTTTTCTCTATGACACTTCCCAGTCAAAATCCCAACCTTGTTGAATGTTTCTCCACATTTTTACCCAGGATACTGAAAGCACCAGAAGAAAAAATATACAACAGTGCTGTTCGGTGCCAGTACAAATACAGAATGTCTAACCATGGCAACAAACACTCCTACTGTGCTAACTGTGCTTTCTATCTCCTGCCCTCTGCAGCGATAATTTCAAACAGTCCTTTCCCTTCCCAGACCATTGGTTTTCCTATTACCCACTTAATTTCAACAAGTGACCTCACCTTCCATTTTTATCAGAAGACATTTTCACTTTCTGTCATTTACTATGACTGTCTAGTTGTGTTCAAACACATATGTCACACATGTTGAATCTTCCCTTGCTGGCCATGGAGGTGTGTCTGTCCCTGCCAAGAGTGATCCTTCTATCCTTCTTCAGGTCACTGTCCCCTCTTGACATCTTCAGGAACTTTTCTCTCCTAATAATCCCCCCCCACCTTGTATTTTTTAGCTTTCTTCTTTCTATTGGATTCTTGTAAGCACTGTTTAAACATTCTTTATCTTCCATCTTAAAATAAACACTTGACCCCACTAGCTCTCGTTCTCTTTACTCCACTTCAACTAACTTTGCCAAAGACTTGTTTATACTTGCTATCTCTGCCTCTTTACCTTCCTGTCCTTCTTTAGCCCCTAAAATCTACCATCTATCCTTTAGTTTCAATGTGAGGCCTCTCACTGAGGTCACCAATGATTTCCTTGTCAATAAATTCAGTGGACACATTTAGCTTTATCTTTCTTGACCTTCTGCAGCTCTCAGTCACTCTTTGCTTCTTGAACTGTTTCCTCCCACTGCTTCCAGGACTTTTGATTGCTCTCCTGCCTATTTTAATGCATCCTCCTCCTCCTCGTTTCCTGCTTCCTCCATCTCCTCAGCCCATCTCAGCTTTCTGTCTGAATCTGGCCCCACTGTCTCTGTGCCCCTTGGTGAGCACATTCTCTCTATTGCTTCCATTACAACCAACAAGCTGGTAACTTATAGTCTTATTTAAGCTCACCCTGGATTTCTCCATTGTGCTTTACATTTGTGTAACCAAATCCTAACTAACACTCCCAATCATGATATCCTTTTGGCATCTCAAACTCAAAATGTCCAAAATTGAAAACATTCCCACAGTCCTCAAACTTCTGTTTCTATCCTGATAGATGGCTCTAACTTCCAGTTAAATTATTCAAAAAGTTGAGACTCTTCATTGACTCCTTCTGATTCTCCAGCAAACCCAAAGTCCAGTTTATTTTACCTGTTAAGTGTCTCTCCTGTGTGTTCATTGTTTTTTCATTCCCACAGTCTCCTACTGTGACGATAACTTTTCTAGCAAATTTTTAGAAGAAGCTTCTAAATGATCTTTATGCTCCAGTCTGGTCTGTCCACAATCCCTTATCCACAGTGGTAGCACAACTTTTTAAAAAGACACAAATACAAGTACCTTTTCCTTTTATATAACATTATTTTTATGTTTTTTTGGTCACACATTAATGAAAATCTAAAACCAACATGGCTGACAAGGATCCTATCAAATCCTCCATCTCAATAACTGGACAATATTTTCTCACCCATCTGGCTCCTCTTTTTCCTATTTATGACTATATTTCATTGAAATCACAGGATTGAGCATTACATTTAGAAGCATCACACAGGGCTTTCCAGTACAGCCTCTGGATTCTGACTGTTACATTGTGATCCCAGGCTTCCCACTTACTGGCTGTGACCTTAGACACCCTACTTATCCTCCCTGAGGTCTTCCTTTCATCACCTGTAAAATGGGGTTGCTAGTAATAATAGTTCTTACCTCACAGTATCATTGTAAGTGCTGAATGGGCAACTTCATGCAAAGTGTTTTAAAAAAGCTTAGCACATACTAAGTGCTCTGAAAGTGTGGCTCAGTGCCTTGTTACAATTATTTCCTTGCAATTAATCTGAGGTCCATGATGTTTCTCTAAGATCTTTGCTGGGCAAATTCTAACACAGGAAAAAAATTCAAACATTACATCTCTGGCCTGTCCCATATAGGAAACAGTTGCTAAATCCCTCCAGCGCATAAGTAGTCTCCAGTGATCCTGCAACCCTGACCAACAAAACTACAAGTTTTTTAGTCAGATGCATTTTTGCCCTTTCGCAAAATCTACTTGATTTTTTAAAAATTCTCAAATCCCTAGTAAGCTCCTTTCCCCAAAATCCTCTGATGACTTTGCCTTATGTTCAATTGAGAGACTAGGAAACTTCCGACTGAAACCTATGATCTTTTCATACCAAGTCTAAAACCCTACCTGAATCAGCTCCCACTTCTTTGTGTCCTTTCAAAGAAAAGGGTGTCCCTTCTCTTATCCACAGAACAACACAAACAGCAACCCAGGGTCACATTCCCTTGTACTTTCTCAGGGATCTGCCCCTCCTGCCACTTTCCACTTTGCACTCTGTGGATTATTCTCATCAATATCCCCAATAATCCTTCCAACACATCTCTTATCTACATGTCTGCCTAAAACTATGGTCCTGTTTCTTTGCTCTCCTAACAGTCAGTTGTCTCAACAGCTGCTATACCAGGTCTTTCTGCTGCTGCTTCTTCCTTTCATTCCCAACTGAACTATGAACATGAAAATGTTTTAGAATTATATTAATCAACTTATTTTGCTCATATTATCCTTTTTATGTTCACTCAAAGGTAACATATGATTTAAAAAATCTATGTCTAAATATGTCTAGAATAATATCTTCTGTTAAGTATAAATAGAGATTTTAATTAAGGAGAGTTTAATTAGCCACATTTTTAATGGAACATTTAATATCAATGTATCTTACAATCAGTGCATCTGAGATGTGATAAAATCCAATACCACAGACTCACAGAGGCCTTCACCGATCTCTCGATAATTCCCTGTTGCTCTCTTTCCACAGGAATTCTCTTCTTTCCTCCTTCAGGTACTTATTCCAGTCTTAAATTTGTCTCTTCATCTGATATAAAACTCTTTCCATGACTGGGGACTTTGAAGGTAAAGTCACATTTATTGGGCTCACTCCTGTACATACTCTGCCAATAGAGTGACTGGGTCACAGTAGGATTTCACTACATATTTCTGGGTTTACCGAGTCAGCGGAGAAAACCTCCTTTAGGAGTTCACTGTGTATCACAGAATGTTAGTTGCTATAGGCTACAAAGAGGTAAAAGTCCACTTTGATTTTTACCCTAGGCTTCGGTTATTAAGTACTAAAACAAACTTGCTATGAAACACTCTAACATGAGAACACTCTAGGGCTTAATAAACTGAGACATACAAAAAGCAATTGGTTTTTATTTAGTGGTACAATTAAGATAAGGCTTTAAGGTTTAGTCATTGCACTACCCAGTTAAACCCTATTAATGAAATGATCCAGATGTACAGGCGGCAATATCTTTCTGCAAGCAGGGTTGTAGACCCTACAAAAGTGAAGTTTCCAGAGACAGAAAAAGGTAAACATAAACAAGACCCTGGAAATTTCTTGCACAGATACAAAGCTAATACCCCATCTGTATTTTCCTTCGTGCAACCACAGATAGAAAACATAGTATAGCCATCCTTCTGTAATCCCTCAAATCCTTAAGCAAAGGATAAATGCATTTTTCTCTTCTGAATACAAAAACAAGAAGTAAACTCTGATTTGGAGCAGGGGGTCAATGCTTAAGTGGATCATAAATTATAATTAAATATAAACAATCCCTTATCTCACCTTTTGATCTAAACTTTTCATTTTAAGACATGATGAAATGGTGGAAATCCCTACTTAACCAGATTAGGTTTCATTGAAAAATGTGCAGTTGTCTCTTCAGATCTGGATGGAGATCAGTGCCAATCCAAGAGATTTTATCATTTATTTATATATATATAGGCTCTATCTTTTGCTAGTATTGTAGAATGGAAAAACATAACTAAATTACAAAAGCATGCAAATTGAATGTCTACAACTTGCATTTGAAAATCAATTATAAACTGCAACAAACAGACCTAAAATGTTGAACAAATAAAATGTAATGATTTGCTTCCTCCTGGGGATAATGTGAGGCAGAATGAGAAAACACGCATGAAGTGCTCCTTGAAAATGTCTTATGAATGCATGATATTAACAGCCATCATTTTTCCTACATTTCCTGCCTCATTAATTTCTATCTAGATTTCAAAAGATTTATACACCATTTCTAATTTTAAAATGTTACATAAATAATTATTTTACAATAGATTAGATATAAATTCATAAGGAAAAGTACTCATTTCTGGTGTGTAAAATGATTTTTAAAATTGGTATCTTGTCTAAATCTTTCTAGAAATGTTATATCAAAATGTACCAGAGGAGGGCAGTGGTACCTCATATTTTAACATTTTGCTATTTCTCAGATTGGACGGGAACAGACCTTTCGATTTTTCATTGCAAATCAAAGCATGATTATAAGTTAATGTCCTATTCTGCCACCAGCCTCAAAGGTCATTGGAGTATGTTCTATAAATGAAAAGAAATTGTTAGTTCTAATTACATGTAAAATTAGTATTGTATGCTCTGAAAGTGCTTTTTTCTTCTCCGTTCTACTCTTCATCTTTAAAGTAATGACAACATAGGAGAGACAAAGAGTAGCTTACTGTTTGTCCTTCGTGGATTAAATTATATGCATTGTAGCTTAATTTAAATATCTGATTTATTAGCCTCGTAATTTAAATTACGTGCACCTTCTGAATTTCTTACCAAAGACACTTACGTTTACTTTGATAAAATAAAACTCAACGAAACAACTTCAGGATTATTTTTGTAAACCAGATACTTTTCTTACAGTTTTATATATCTAAGAAAGCTAAAAATATTCCAAGATGGGAGTAAAAGGTAGGAAACTGTACTTGAACAATTAAAATTTAAAAAAAATAATAAAGTTAACGAGCCAAAAAAATAAAAAATAAGCAAGCTTAAAATAGTGAATTTGGTGTAGGTTCTTACCAGCTCAGTGGGTAAATGTGATCACATGTGTATTTGAATGATGCCTCTCTGAATCTTGGAAATGGAGTGCAGTTGATTTGAACATAAGATTTACAAAGAGAAGGAGCACTTGAGGTAGAAGGAATTACATTCTTACAGATCCTGAGGAGCAGTAGAGCCCAATGCGAAATACTTAAGAGGACAATGAGTTTGGGGAACTCTTACTAATGTTGTTTTGTACAGTTATATAAAGTCCTTACCACTGATAAAGTACCCTTCCCTTATTTATTAAATGAAATAAAAATATTACCTACATTGCAAGAATAGTTTCTAAATTATATAAGATTTTAACCCTTTAATTCAAGTCAAACTTAGCATAACCAAAACCAGTGGATGGAAACTGCGATTAGATAGATTTCAAATCAAGTCAGATAGAAACATTGAATGAAATAACGATTTCCATGAGAAATGCAGTTCGTGGGAGCTTCACACAGGGAACAGACAATTAGTGATTAAAGACTGAAATAGTAAGGAAGTTTGATCAAGTGGTATTTAAAACGAGTTTGCAAATCCAGAAGGACATAGAGTTAATGCTTTTGAGCAACACTATGTGTACATTGCTGCCCCTGTGGGCTCCTAGTGCTTTCGTTATGCCCCAGATTCTACTTTGGTTCCATACTAGAGCCGATGTTTGAAGGGATAATCAATGGGCTTCCGCCTTCCCTTTCAAACCCTAACTGTCCCGTAGTTTTGAGCACTCTGCTCATTTCTAAATTTCACACATAAGTACAAGCTATAACAAAGGAAAGTGTAGACTAATTGCTCTTTGTTTCATTTTCTCAGGTGACTTCAGGGGAGTCAGTGTCATCAGAAGTTGAATAAAAATGCTGAACAGCAAATTTAAGTCTCCCTGTATAGTACTCCATCTACGGTGTCCAACCCATTTCCTTCCTTCCTTCCTTCCTTCCTTCCTTCCTTCCTTCCTTCCTTCCTTCCTCCCTCCCTCCCTCCCTCCCTCCCTCCTTTTCTCTTTCTTTCTTTCTTTCTTTCTTTCTTTCTTTCTTTCTTTCTTTCTTCTTTCTTTCTAGAACCATTTAAGTAGCAATTCTTTTTTTTTTAAATAGTAGTAAATATTTATTTACTGGCATTTTTAAATTATATTTTTCCATTACCATTTAGTCCCCTTATACCTTCCTCCCCCACCCTGCAATTACCACACATGAATCCTTCTTCCTGTTTTGCTTAATTCCCCCACCCTTATACCTCTCCCCATTTTTAGCTGTCATCCTGCTCTCTATCTATGAGTCTGTCTCTGTTTTGCTTGCTAGTTCAGTTTGTTCATTACATTCCACATACGGGTGAAATCATATGGTATTTTTCTTTCTCTGATTGGCTTATTTCACTTAGCACAATGTTCTCCAGGTCCATTCATACTGTCACAAAGGGTAAAATTTTCTCTTTTTTTTAGGGCCAAGTAGTATTCCATTGTGTTAATGTCCCATAGTTGTTTCATCTAGTCATCTATCGATGGACACTTGGGCTGCTTCCATATTTGGCAATTGTAAATAATAATGCAATGAACATAGAGGTGCTTATGTTCTTTTGAATTAGTGTTTCGGGTTTTTCTTGGATACATTCCCAGAAGTGGGCCTACTGGGTCAAAAGGCAGATCCATTTTTAATTTTTTGAGGTATCTCCATACTGCTTTCCACAGTGGCTTCAGCAATCTGCCTTCCCACTGACAGAGCAAAAAGGTTACCATTTCCCTACATTCTTGCCAGAACTTGTCATTTGTTGATTTATTGATGATGGCCATTCTGACTGGTGTGAGATGATATCTTATTATATTTTAATTTGCATTTCTCTGATGATTAATGATATTGAGCATCTTTTCATATGTGAATTGACCATCTGCTGCATGTCCTCTTTGGAGAAGTGTCTATTCTGGTCCTTTGCTCCCTTTTTAACTGGGTTGTTTGTTTTTGTTGGTGTTGAGTTTTGTAAGTTCTTTATAAATTTTGGATATTAACCTCTTACCGATATATTGGTGAATATTTTCCCCTTTTCTGTGTGTTGCCTTTTTATTTTGTTGTTGTTTTCTTTTCTATGCAAATCCCATTTTCAAATATACTATAGTTTCCCTATATAGTGTCCCTTCCCCAGAAATGGGCACATCTGTTTTTTCATGACATACAAGTTCTTTACTGTGAGCACGAAATGCCAGACTTGTCTGTTGCCACTGTGTCTTGTTTTGGGCATAGGAGTGGAACCTCTCTTCTGCCCCACTTGATTCCCCACTCGGGGTTTGTGTCTAGTTACTTCTAGTAGTCCATCAGTGCTTATTGGGTTTCCTAGCTCAAAATCCTACTGTCTTTGAGGGTTTTTAATAGCTTTATTTCAGTCCTTGTGTCCATCACTTTGAGTCACAGGCCATACTGAAAGTGCTCTCCAAATGGCCTTTAGACATCCTCCTAGCAGACATTTGGCAGCCACTACATATTAAGCACCTGATATGTACCAGGTCTCCAGGTAAACAAAGCTTTAAATCAGCTATTTCATTTAATAATCATGACAACTCTCTAAAATTAAGTTTGATAATTAATTAGTGATAAATAGGTGGAAGCCTAACCAATAAAGCTGACCTGGGAGCAAAGCCTGCCACATCCCACACCATTTTGGTTAAACCGCACATGGAAAGCAGATATTGTCCCTATCAGCCAAAATGTTTAGTAGCTAGTAGATCAACCTACACTTATTTTGCTTAATTTGCTGTAACTAGTAAGGAAAACCTAAAAAGTCATCAAAAACCAGACTTGACTCAAACCAATATTGCAGTTGGTTCCAGTCTCCCAATTTAGTTCAAAATGCAGAGACAAATGTTTTTTTTCTTACTACTCTTACTACTATTGTTCTGTATAGTTATATAAAGTGCCCTTTTCTTGTTTATAAAATTTAATAAAAATATTACTTATAAGACTAGTTTCTAAATTATATAAGATTATCATAGCAATAGCACATAGCAAATGTTCAGTAAATGTTATTTTTATGATTTTCAGTTCACCAAAATGTCATTCCAAAGAACAGGCAAGTGTGTCTCTCTTGTTCATTCTTGTGTCTTTGGATCCGGAACAGTGCCTGGCATAGCATATTTGAGGGAGGACCCAAAAACACGGAATTTATTTATAAAAATTGTGTATTTATTCTTACATGTTTAAGCTTCAGTCATCTTCAAAGTGCTCTCCATTTGATGCAATACACATATCGAGACATTTTTTCTACACTCAAAACAGTTTTTGAACTCATCAATTTTGATGCCTTTTATTGCTTCTGAGATTTTTTGTTTCACCTTTTCCACATCAGCAAAATGTTTCCCTTTGAGGACTTTTTTCATCTGGGGAAATAAAACGGTTGCTCTGGGCAAGATCAGATGAATAAAGAGGGAGGGCGGGGCACAGAAGTCATGCGATTTTTGGTCAAATGCTGCTGAACACTCAGTGCAGTGTGGATATCACCTATCATGAAACAGGCACAAATGTTGAAAATCTTCAAAAAAATTCACTAAAGCCAAAAGCAGCCTCTCACAACAATGCCAGCAGGTACACGGATACAGATGGGTTCCTAGAACACTCACTCCAGGAGGGGACAGCCTGTATTATGAGGGGCCCACCCTCCAGAAGATAATTCCATTTGGAGGGCAGGCTCCTCCCTCATATACTCCATAAATAGCTGTTCAATGATATCTGGTGTAATGAGAGTATGGGCTATGACATCACACTGTTCCAATAGACCTGAGATAGTACTTAATCTCCCTTTACCTTCGTTGCTTCATTTGCAAATGAAGACAATTACCATACTAGTTTGATAGAGTTATTGTGAGGAGTCAGTGGGTAAGTGCTTATAAAATGCTTAGAAAAGCCCATGGCGTATAGTAAGTTGCAAATAATTATTAATTGCAATTATTATACCATCTCTATAATGTGACAAAATAAAAATTTTGGGATACAATATTTCCACCAATACATTCAGATATACCTTGTTATCGCTTACTGTAGGAACTGTTACAAAGGAGAAAATCAAGCATCAAAGAGCTAGGTCAGTTTCCCCAGGTGAACTTATAAATCTCTGTAAGTAACAACACTAGCTTTCAAAACAAGGTGTGTCTGATACTACTGATCACACTCTTTAGCGTTGGGCTGCATTATACTTGGTCCTACTTAGGTTGTTTAAAAATAAATACAATTCTCTTACAAAATTGGTTTATGATTTCAGTGATAGTCAGTATGAATCATTGTGAAAATATACAATGCACATACATTTATACAAACCTATTTTAACAGGAAGGCCAAGCAACCAGCCTGCTGGTTTGAGGCGTACTTAGACCAGCCACATATTTGAACAGACATCAAGATCTGTTTGGAAATGTATGTGGTAGGCAGCATAGAAGGTAAATGAAACCAAGCTAGAACCCCATTGTGTGCTTAACATGGGAAATATTTCAAGGAGAAAGGGCAAGTTTGAAATTCAGAGAAAGAGGGAGAGGAAGAGGCACAGGGAGAGGGAGAGAGCGGGGTGAGGGGCGAGAAATTGATATCTAGGGCTCTAAGTGAAGCAGTGTGGAAATTCAGTAGATTCATAATGGGTTGTTCTAGTCAGGCTAGGTCAACATGGTAGTTTTTCCCTTGTATGTCATCTAGTCCTATGTTTTAGACCAGACCTTCTCTTTATTATAGCAGTTACCCAGCTATATTCTCCTGGGCGTAGTGGAAACGTCATTATCTCTCTCCAATGCATGTTCCTGCAGTTTGGGTATCCAGTAGACTGATTGGAAGCCCACTCTTCTGGCCTGACTGGGAATTTAAGATTTGAGCAATTTCCATATTCTTAAGAGGTGTAACAAGAGGTGCTTGTCATTCCTTTCCCTGTTTTCACTGTACTGTATATCTTTGAGGGCTTCCTATCTCTTTTACAGCAAGGATGCAGGAGCATGTTGATTCACTCAGGGGAATGATGGTTAACCTGATATTTTAAAATACCATCCATCTAAGGTCTTTTAAAATCTACAATGAGAAAAATAATTGTTTAACTATTAACACGAGTTATTTTTCCTCTTGAATATCAGGGGTCAATGTTGGTGGTGGCAAAGCAACTAGATAATGGTTACCTAAGCCCAACCTCCAAAGCATTCCACTGTATTATATAGTGAATTGATTTTTCTTGTGTCTGCTGTTGTGCATGTACAGGTATGAAAGAGTCGTCTGTGTTGGAATGGAAGTTCGTAGCATGGTCACAACAACGTATTGTTCCTAGAATTGCCTGGTTAATACTTAAAAGAAAGAAAGTTTTCTTATTAACCAAGAGTAAGCAAATTCATATATACTTTGAAGTATTAATAATTACTGATATTAAAGAACATTTATTGCTTGACAACTATGCAATATATTTTTTTCTGATCTTTTAAATACAATACTAACTAGCATTTAGAGTTTAGCTCCAAATGAAGACTGAAAAGGATAGTTTCTCAGAGAACATATTAGATGTTTTTTGTCTACCACTGACTCATTATGTACATTTTGGAATTTCCCCCACATTTCCACCTCCACCTCAACATATAAGAATTCCAGATTTGTTAATTCCTAAATGAGAGTGAAATTTTGCAACATAAGAAAATGAATGTAAAATCTTTCATTTATAAAGGCTAAGTGGGAGTGTATATGGTCTTACTGGGAACATTTACAGTCTTGTCAATAAAGTTTGAAATGTCATTTTGTTTACCCCCCTGAACACTTCCAAATTTTCTAGTTAATTGCTTAATATACTATTCAAATCTATAGTTATTTCACAAAGGCTTTCTCTGAACAGAATGACTGCATTGAATTGTTCTAGTTCTTACAAGCCTTTTCTATCTCACATAGTCCTTTGTCAAACTTTCACCCACAGTGTAGGGAAGACTTTCAGTAATTGACATTTATTTATGTTATTTGCCAGACACTCTGTTGAGTATTTGTGTTTGCTAATTCTAATAGAGTCCCATGAAGGACGGACCACTGTTATCTCCAGTATAAAGGTTTGACGCAAAGATATGAAACAGCTGATAAAATGGCAGATGTGAGATTTTCAGCCCAGAGCTTTCACCTCTGAAGTTTCACTAAATGTTTTACCTGTGTACTAGTCATGTATAAATATATTTCCTGCATATAGAAAAAGGTAGATTACATATAAACCAAGAAAAATATAATATAATTAGTCTCAAAATACTATTACTTACTAAGTGTTATGAGAGGCAAGAAGGGAGGGTTTCATTTACGTTAAGTACCTATTGTATGTCATTCACCATCTGGTGCACTTTTCACATATTATCTCATTTAATGATCAAATTAAAAATTTCAGTCAATTATTATCCCATCTAGAAATACAGTGGAACAATCAGCCTCAGGAGCAGTGGCAGGGGATGGCCAGGAGATAGATTTCTGGTCAGTGAAATATGAGCTTAATTGATACTTAACGCTTCAGGCCCAGCCCTCACAAGCTTTTGTCTGCTCTTTCTCCCCTCTCTCAGCTGCCAGTTGGAAGCAGAGCATCTACATGGTGAACTCAAAGCCACAGGCCATGTGGAGCCACCATATGGACCAAGCCCCTTGTCCCTGCTCAATGGCAGGAGATAAAAATAAGCCAGCATAGTGCTAAACTCCTGAGGGTAGCAAATTGTTACAGCAGTGAGCTTACCCTAAGTACACTGGATATGGGTTTGGCTTTAGAGAGGAAGGCAGTATGTGTTTCAAACATGACTGAGGTGTTTACTCTGGCACAAACTGACACTTATGAAAGAGTATGAGGTGAAATTATGAAAGTTCTGATGTTCTTCCAATTTAAGTAACAATACTAGTTTATGCCACTTGGGGACTACTTGTCAATTCCCATTTAAACAATTTCTAACCGGCCCAATAAAAACCTATGAATAGACAATTTAGAGCCATGAGTAGTCCTGTGCAACACCAGCTTTCACATTTAGTGTATATGGAATAATCACCCGGGAAAATTCAGATTTTAATTCACAGGGTTTGAACACTGATATTTTCTTTTCTTTCTTTCTTCCTTTCTTTCTTTCTTTTCTAATTTTCCCCCATTATTCCTCTCTCCCCTCCCTCTGGTTACTGTCAGATTGTTCTTAATTTCAATGTCTCTAGTTATATTTTGCTTGATTGTTTGTTTTGTTGATTAGGTTCCACTTATGGGTAAGATCATATGGTATTTCTCTTTCACTGGCTTATTTCGCTTAGCATAATTCTCTCCAGTTCCATCCATGCTGTTGCAAAGGGTAGGAGCTC
This sequence comes from Anoura caudifer, assembly GCA_004027475.1. Lineage (NCBI taxonomy): Eukaryota > Metazoa > Chordata > Mammalia > Chiroptera > Phyllostomidae > Anoura > Anoura caudifer. The sequence continues at coordinate 19,895 of PVKU01013935.1, forward strand.
CTTCTTTCTTTCTGCTGTGTAGAATTCCATTGTGTAAATGTACCATGATTTTTCAATCCACTCATTTACTGATGGGCACTTAGGTTGCTTCCAGCACTTGGCTATTGTAAATTGTGCTGTTATGAACATTGGGGTGCATAAGTTCTTTTGTACTGGTGTTTCAGGATTCTTAGGATATAATCCCTGCAGTGGAATTGCAGGGTCAAAAGGCAGTTCCATTTTCAGTTTTCTGAGGAAATTCCATACTGTTTTCTAGAGTGGCTATACCTGTCTGCATTCCCAACAACAGTGCACTGGGGTTCCCTTTTCTCCAAAACCTCATTTTGTTGATTCTGGCTTTGTAAAAAGAGTTTGGGAGTCTTTCCTCTTCTTGAATGTTTTGGAATAGTCTGAGAAGGATAGGGTTTAGTTCTTCCTTAAATATTTTGTAAGATTCTCCTGTGAAACCATCCAAGCCAGGGCTTTCGAGTGTCGGGAGCTTTTTTATTACTGCTGTGATTTCACCAGCTATTATCGGTCTATTCAGACTTTCTTCTTATTCCCTCAATTTTGGGATGTTATATTTTTCTAGAAATGTATCCATTTCACCATGGTTTTCAAATTTCCTGGCATATAATTGTTCATAATTTTTTACAATCCTTTGTTTTTCTGTGGTATTAGTTGTAGTCTCTCCTCTTTCATTTAAGATTTTATTTATTTGGGTACTCTTTCTTTTTTCTTGAGGAGTCTGCTTAAATGCTTGTTAATTTTGTTTATCTTTTCAAAGAACCATATCCTGGATTATTGATTCTTTGGATTGGTCTTTTAGTCTCTATGTTGTTTAATTCTGCTCTGATCTTCATTATTTCCTCCCTCTGCTCTCTCTGGGCTTTGTTTGCTGTTGTTCCTCCAGTTCTTGAAGATATAGGGATAGGCTGTTTCTGTGAAATGTTTCTATCTTTTTTAGGTAGGCCTGTATCACTATGAACTTCCCTCTCAGGACTGCCTTTGCTGTGTCCCATAAGTTTTGGACTCTTCCTTAATATCATTATTAACCCATTCATTGTTTAATAGCATGCTATTTAGTCTCTGTGAGTTTGAATGTTTTTGAGTTTTTTTCCTTAAGGTTGGTTTCTAGTTTCAGGCCCTTGTGGTCTGATAAAATGCTTGATATGATTTGAATTTTCTTGAATTTGTTGAGGCTTGTTTTGTGTCCTATTATGTGCTCTGTCTTTGAAAATGTTTCATGATTATTGAAAAGAATATGTATTTTTATTCTTTGAGGTGAAAGGTTATATATATGTATGTGTGTGTGCATGCGTGTGTGTGTGTGTGTGTGTGTGTACATTAAGTCCATTTAATCTAGGGCATTGTTCAATGCCTCAATATCCTTGTTGATATTTTGTTTGGAATATCAATCCATTTTTGCCAGTGGGGTGTTAAAATCCTTAGTATAAGTGTGCTCCTTTCTATATCTTTCTTGAAGTCCTTCAAGATTTTCCTTATGTATTTGCATGCTCCTATGTTGGGTACATATATGTTTATAATGTTTACATCTTCTTGATGGATTCTTCCTTTGAGTATTATGAAGTGTCTTTCAATGTCTCCTTTTTTGGTTTTTGTTTTGAAGTCTATTTTGTCCAACATAAATATTGCTAACCTCAGCTTTATTTTTCCTGTCCATTTGCTTGGAATATTTTTCTCCAACCCTTCTCTTTCAGTCTGTGTAGGTCTTTTATTCTGAGGTGGGCCTCTTGTAGGCAGCATATGTGTGGGTCATGTTTTCTTATCCATTCAGCTATCCATGCAGTTCCCTTAAGCTACCTTTATATTTTTAAGTCTTTTTTTCATGCAGCTGCTCTACCTGGACATTTCTTTCTGCCTTGTCTTCCAGCTCACTAATTTGGTCATTTGCTTCACTCATGCTGCTTGTAATTCCTTCTATTATGTTTCCTTTTTTATTTCAGAAATTGTATAGTTCATTTCCACCTGGTTCTTGTTTACAGTTTCTATTTCCCTTTTCATACTATTGTAATTCACTCAGTTCCTTGTAGTTGTCTGTGAGTTCCTTGAACATCGTTATAACCACTCTTTTGAATTCTATATCTGATAGTTTGCTTGCCTGCATTTCATTTAGCTCTTCTTGTGCGGAGTCTCTCATTCCTTTCAATTGCAGGTTCTTTCATTGTCTCATTTTAGGTGAGTCTTTTTGTTTGTTTCTGTTATTCCAGACGCTTGGCTTTGCTAGCTGTCTTTGTAGGATGAACTTCTGTGGTAGGGGTTCTGTGGGATGCAGGGCAGTGCTCTCTTTAATCTCCTTGTCTGGGTGCTCTATGGTTGCCCTTTCTCCCATTTTTGTGGGCTCCCTTGTTGTACTTGGGTTTTACCTGTTGGTAAATCCTTTGTTGGTGGGTTCTTTCCTCCAGTGGGATTACTGGTATTTACAACTCCCACCTTATCTTTTATGTGATCAGGGACAGGGCAAAGACCAAATGGATTTAGACAGCAGGAAAGTATTTTATGGGATTTAAAGTATCAATGAGTAGAAAACAGATAGGAGAACCTTTGGAGAAGTATAGCAATGACCATGATATTTTACCCAACTAGCCATTTTTTATAAAAGGCAAAAAAGAGGTCAGACTCATATTAGAGGGGAAAAAGAATGTGAGCTGACTCCAGAAAGCAGAGTGCTTATTTGAATTTAGATGGTGAGATATAGTGAGAATAAGGGATAGAAATGTGGAGTAGTGTGCGAAAGAATAAAGTAAGCCGCAACAATTATAAAGCTCTGGAAGATAGGGAAGTGGACCAAGACCAGGGCAGGGTGTTGTGTGGGAATTGGAACAATAATATGACAAGAATTATATGATCTGAATAAAAAGTATAGAAAGTAAAAGACCAAGAGTAGTGTGTTATTGGAATATGAGTGAAATGAAGGAAGAGAAATTAAAATGTAATATGAAAGGGAGAACAAAGAAAACCAGTTGAATGATGGAACCAAACAAACAAAATAAACTAAATGGAAGGAAGAGAAGCAAAAAAAAAATAAAAGTAAAATAAAAACTAAAATATAAAATGAAAGTTCTCTAGGATAGCAAAAGGAATTTTGTTTCAGTTGGTGTTAGCCTTCTGATCTATCACTAGATCTCCCTTTGGTCCTTTCACAGCTCCAGGTCTTATTGTCTTACACTGGGAAGAAAAAAAAAAAAAAAGGCTCCTGTTGACTTTAAACTCACCAAGTGGGTTCTGCTGGTCTTTCTGGATGCTGCAGGCAGGATGGGGCTGGGCTTCATTTTTTTCCCTTTCCTGTTGTTCTGCTTGGAGGCTTGGTCTGGGCTACAATATTCACAAGTGTACAGCCTCCAACCCAAGCCCTCAGAGTGCTGCATGGCACCCACTATCCATGTATGCCAGGCTGGCATCCTTAATCCACCTGTGGTGCCACCCTTTGATTGTGAGGTGCACAGGGTGGGAGCAACTCGCACCCCTCCTTCCTCTTTGCTGGCATGGGCACTGCAAATGCACAAGGTTCCTTCAGGGCAGTTTAGTTCCCCTATTAAATTAAGGATCTCTGGGGACTACTACCCCTCTGAGCCCCTGCTGCCCCACTTTGATCGGTATGTGAGGTGTCCTGATACAGAGCAAATTACACCTCTCCTCTTCCTTCTTCCCCTGTCCAGCAGCTGAGAGCCTTTTTTTTTAATATATATACTTTGAGACTTCCAGCCAAGATGGAGGCGTAGGTGGACACACTGTGCCTCCTTATACAACCAAAATTAAGGATGATAAAGATTTAGAAAGAAGAAAACAACCAGAACTGATAGAAAATTGAACTGTACAGAAGTCCAACAACCATTCATCCAGACCAGTAAGAAGGGCAGAGTCGTGGCAGAAAAAAAGTGGAGGTTGGTGAACCTGGGTGCGCAGGCAGCAGTGGCTAGCAAATCCCAGGCATGCAGGCAGTGGGTAGCAGACCCCAGGTGCACAGGCTGTAACTGGTGGACCCCAGGCATGGGGTGGCAACTCTGCAGACCCAGTGAGGCCCCACAAGGCAGCTGGCTGACCAGGTCGTCCTACATTCACACACAGATAATCCAGGCAAACAGGAAGCAGCAGAAGTGACTGGAATTTGAGAGAGAGAAGAGCGAGCGCCATTGTTCCCTTTTGGACCCCACCACCACATACAGTGTCATCACCAAGCAATTGGACTGCCCTACCCTGGGGAAAAACTAAGGCTCTGCCCCTCACTATGTAACAGCAACCAGACCAAAAAAAAAAAAAAAAAAAAACCCAAAATGGCTCCAACGAGAGAACAAATCAAAGCCCCAGAGCCAATTCATCTAAGTGAGCAAGAGATAGCCAACCTATCATATGCACAGTTCAAAGCCCTGGTGATCAGGATGCTCAGAGAATTGGTTGATTTGGGTCACAAATTAGATGAACAAATGAAGACTACAATAAGTGAAATGAAGGAAAATGCGCAGGGAACCAATAAAGATGGGAGGAAAACTGGGACTCAAATCAATGGACTGGACCAGAAGGAAGAAAGAAACAACCAAACAGAAAAGAATGAAGAAACAAGTATTCAAAAAAATGAGGAGAGGCTTAGGAACCTCCAGGACATCTTTAAACATCCCAACATCCAAATTATAGGGGTACCAGAGGGGAAGAGGAAGAGCAACAAGTGGAAAACTTATTTGAACAAATAATAAAGGAGAACTTCCCCAATCTGGAAAAGGAAATAGACTTCCAGGAAGTCCAGGAAGCTCAGAGAGTCCCAAAGAAGTTGGACCCAAGGAGGAACACACTAAGGCACATCATAATTACATTAGCCAAGATTGAAATGAAGGAGAGAATTCTAGAAGCAGCAAGGGATAATGGGACAGTCACCTACAAAGGAGTTTCCATCAGACTGTCAGCTGATTTCTCAAAAGAGACCTTCCAGGCAAGAAAGGGCTGGAAAGAAATATTTCAAGTCATGAAAGTCAAGGACCTACATCCAAGATTGCTCTATCCAGCAAAGCTGTCATTTAGAATGGAAGGGCAAATAAAGTGCTTCTCAGATAAGTCAAGTTAAAGGAGTTCATCATCACCAAGCCCTTATTATATGAAATGTTAAAGGGACTTATCTAAGAAAAAGAAGATAAAAAATAGGACAGTAAACAGACAGCAAACTCAGAGATATTGACAACCACACCTAAAACAAAAGCAAACTAAGGAAACAGGTAGAACAGGAACAGAAACACAGAAATGGAGATCACATGGAGGGTTAGCAACAGGGGAGTGAGAGGAGGAGGTGGGGAAGGTACAGAGAATGAGTAGCATAGATGGTGGGTAGAAAATAGACAGGGGGAGAGCAAGGATAGTGTGGGAAATGTAGAAGCTAAAGAACTTATGACACATGGACATGAACTAAAAAGGGGAATATGGGTGGGAGGGGGTGTGTAGAGTGGAGTGGAATGAAGGGGGAGAAATAGGACAACTGGAATAGCATAATCAATAAAATATAAATATATATATACTTTATTGATTATGCTATTCCAGTTGTCCCATTGTCCCCCCTTTATTTCCCTCTATCCTGCATACCTGCTCCCACCCACATCCTCTCCACCCTTTAGTTCATGTCAATAGGTTGTACATACAAGTTCTTTGGCTTCTGTATTTCCTATGCTATTCTTAACCTCCTCCTGTCTATTTTCTACCTACTATTTATGCTACTTATACCCTGTACCTTTATCCTCATCCCGCCCCCCACCCTTCTCCACTGATAACTCTCCATGTGATCACCATTTCTGTGATTCTGTTCCTGTTCTAGTTGTTTGCTTAGTCCACTTTTGGGTGTGGTATTTTTAGGTTTGGTTGTTGATAGTTGTGAGTTTGTTGTCATTTTACTATTCATATTTTTGATCTTCTTCTTTGTCTTAGATAAGTC